>JAZGTJ010006208.1:0-25501 GCA_036877575.1 Botia almorhae | reverse complement strand
ACCAATTGTCCAAATCTAGGTTGAATTTTGACTCCCCTTATTACCCCAGTATGGTTAGGTTTAGGCTTAGGTTTGAGGGTGAGGTTAGGGTTGCGTCAGGGTTACGGTGTGAGCCTCAACGAGGGGGGTCATAATCTGGCAGGGAGTCACAATTTGGCACAACACCGGCCCGTTAGCGCTAAAAGCAAACAACGCTTGCGAACTTCACGCGTCCAGCGCGCGCGCGTCGCGTTCCTGAACTGCATTCTAGCGTGTAAACAGAGGCAGGGCGTGATGCGAGACACGCGGTTATCTGCAGACCTGCGGGCGCTATGAGGACGGGCTGATAGCAACACACAACGTGACATCAACAGCGATTGAAACGATGATAACAACAAGTCAAAAACGAGCTTCGAGAAGTACCGCGTCCCACATACCAAAAGACAGCAACCCACAGAAGTCCACTTACATTAGTTTAGTTTAGCCTTAGAAGACGTCTCGGGTAAAGACAGACGATCCGAATCGAAATAATCGACGTGACTCAATGTGCACCGATTCGTTTGCCTTGTGCACTTTGACGGTGTAAGACCCGACGCGTTTATCCAAACACAGCTTTGAATTTCTGGACACTGGTACAAACTGAACAAATGATTTCTGAACAAATCATTCAAACGGACCCCAAACGAGAACCCACTTCTAAGTGCCTTTACAAAACACAGACGTGTTTTCAAGACAAAAGCATCGCGTTGACGGGTTGGATCGGAAATGATTGCTTAAGTGAGAATTAAACTGCTTCAAGGCGTAAACCATCCGACCGTAACATTTAACCGCGCCATTGATTTCATTAAATATCTGATACGCGTTCATGCGTGGTGATTAAATACCAATAGCTTTTAAAGGAGAACAGGCCGCTGTTCGTAACATGCCATGCGTTTATAAATCCACGCGTCCTTAAAACGCTGCCCAGCCCCAAACATACAAAAAAACATTGCAACCCTTGCTAAATTAATATCGATACCAAATAAGTGTCAGGTGGCAACTAAAGGCCAAATTAATAGTTTGAACCCGGCAAACAGGTTGAAAGACAGAGTAAACGCGCTACAAATATTAAAACGTGCCCAAATTAAAATGTCATTCATTTACCGTGTTCCTGTCGGTAGAGCATTGCGTGTTAGCAACGCAAAAGTCGTGGCTTCGATTTCCAAACAACACGCATAATGTTAAGTCGTATACTTTGAATGCACCGTAAATCGCTTTGGATTAAAGCGTCTGCCAGATGCGTAAACGTAATGTACCTTCAAGCGCTGCGTCTCTGCTCCGGTGTAGCAATCCGCCCTGGACTGTCCACGACTTCAATGAGGTATAAACAACAATCGCATGAAGTCTACGAACGTACAAACAACCTATCTACAGCCCACTGCGCTACCGTCAGCATCAGAGGTGGGACCAGTCTGAAGGAAGTTTAACTAAATCCAAACGTTACTGTTCAGAAGCGACAAGCATCGTGCTACTAAAGAGCGCATCAGACTCCCGGTCCGATGAGGTCAGCGACCGAAATTCACTTCAAAGGGCAGTGATGTCACCAAATAAACCATAGCCCCGCCCAACTGTCGCTTTATCGCCAGCCATCTAACGCGCTTTATCATTATAATCTATGTGTGAAGAGAGATTATGAGTGAAAAATGTGCGTGTCTGGGAGCATCGACCTTCTCCACCGGATTTAACGCGAGAGCGACGTTTTTTATTATAATTCATATGACTATTTCTGTGTTTATTTCTGTGTAAGCAATTAATAATTAAAGAGTTTAAAACAGAATGATAAATTGAAACTTGTTTAATTGAAAATGTATTTGTTTGTGCAAGGCCATTTAAAAATTATGGGTTCCAGTTTGGGTGTTTTTGATCACTTGAAAAAATGGTATTATTTCTGCCGTATGCATGCAAATGTTGTCTAAACCTCAAGGTTTGAGTTTTATGAAAAAAGTCTTTCAGATCAAATCAAAGAATCTGCGTATTTATAGCTTATCATATATTGTTAATTATGTTAATTTTTTTTTAATCACTGTAGATTTTTTTCTTTGAACATCTGCTATGAATTTTCCTTTACTTACTTTATAATGCATAAAAGCAAATCTTGATACTTATAATAATATTCATATATACTAATATTGTATATTATATTAATATTAGTGTATTAATATATACTAATCCTAATATTGTGCGCAATAGGTTTGATGCTTTGAAGTTCTTAGAAATGATCAGTAAATTCACAAAACGAGAACATAATTATTCTACACAATGAAATCTGTGCTGGAACATCAGAAGATTATTCATAATTCGTGTGAAGCTGCTGTACTGTCATTCAGTGTGTGTATTATCATAATGAACTTATGGAGGCGCTTCCCGGTAACTCGTTCTGTTTGAATAGCAGGGTGTGGCTCTCATCCAGACAGTCACCACATTACACACCTGCTGTCAGGTCAGTCTGAGTAAAGCAGGCCTTCAAAGAACAGTTGTTTTTATGAATGGCCACAGGTCTGTGAACAGTGCCTGAGGCGGTTTACAGATGTTTGCTCTGTGTGAGTGTGCAATCTCATCTTGTGGTTTCAATCTCATACAACGGGTTCTTAACAGGGAACACTCAAATCTGACATTTTTAGTCACCGGACTTAATAACAGGGTGGACAAGGGGCATACATTATTTAATTTTGAATGTTTTTGGGGCAAAAAAATTGTAATATTATAATTTCACCTCAGGGAACAAAATTGTAATGAAATAATCGATTTAGTCAACTTTCCAAACAGATGTTATATATTTCTAGAGCAATAAAAATAACAGGCGCCGTTGTTACTTGCCCATATAAAACTTCAATTTGTATGGGCTCAGATTTGTGAACTACTGCTCTCAATATACCACCTAGTGGTCAAATGAAATGCTGAGAAATAACTACATGGTCAATGATTTTTAAACAACTCTTCAACCATAACGAGAAAAGGGTTGTGTGCTTCATTTTCATCTTAAACAGAGTCAGCGCAATATACATATGAAATTGCTCTAGATCATTAAATTAAACGTTACAATAACTGAACTGTTTTATAAGAATTTTAACACATTTAAGGTCATATTTAAGGTGCTTGTTCTGGACTTGTTCTGGATTTAAGGTGCTTGTTCTGGACCGGCACTAATTTAAATATTTACACATCTTGTACCAGTGAAGTATAATGTAGAACATAAACTGAAGCTTGTTTGCCTTTTGAAGTGAGCTTTTGTTTATGCATGAAATGGGTCAAACATTCATAATTAGTTATATTGTTCTAATGTCACTATGGTAACAGGTTCCTTTGCTAATAATCTTCTAGCATCGTTATCGAATCCTCAAAGGCCTCTGTATTCACTATAAATAGTCACTGCATCAAGGGTAAGGCTCTCTATCGCGACTTATGAAGCAATACTTCATGTTAATATTAAAGCCATCTGATTCATTAAGCTTATATAATTAAAAGCTTATATTATGTAAACACTGAAAATTAATGTCATTGGTGTACGTCATGTCATTGTGTATCAAAAGCACTCACACATACGCAAAACAAAAAAGCAAAAAAACACGACTCAACAATGAACTATGAGGTAAATTATGCATTACACTCAAAATAACAGACATGGAGAGTAATAAGGCTCTAGTTCGAAGGCATGTTGTAAGGGCTAATTTACACTGACAGGGCATCGATTATTGTTATGGGTAAATTAGCATAAGACAGTAACCATTCAGATTCTGGAGAAATGCTGTTTCAGAAAGTGCTGAAGACAACACATCTTTGCCCATGTTTTTTGCATCACTATGATTAATAGTCAAGGTTTACTCATAAGGCGACTTAACTTACGCACAATGTTTGCTGCATCAAAGTGTTGCATCTGCTAATTGCTTTGGCAAGCCAAAAGCACTTTGGTACCTTTAAAAGCCACTTTCTGATTTAGGTGTTTGTCAACTGATGGGTATTGTTTACCATAATGTCACTTTCATTTTCACTAACACATAAAAATATATTATACAATAACATGTTATAAAAATGGCCCACACGCTCAGTTTGTGTTTTGAGCTCTCTAAAATATATGTAAACAATGTGCTGCTTTTAACATCATTTTCTCAACCAGTGTTGGGAGTTTGGGGCAGGACAAACTGTTTGGTAATGGAATAGATGGAGAGTGTGTTTGGGAAACCCTAAAGATGTTCATTACGCAGATCTGTTTAATGTCACAAGTGGTGTGTCTGTTTTCTCGTGGTTATTTTTCACATGAAGTAATATGATAGTGTAAAACGATGAATAAACGTTTTTATACATTTATTCAGTGTGATCCAAAAAATGCAAAATACACGACTCATTAGGAAGAACACATGACATTTTACCAGAAATAAAAACCACTTTTACATTTACAGGGAAAAAATAAAGGTGTTACAGTCACTACCAAAACATGACTATTCCTACATTACGGGATATGATTGTGAAAGAAATCACATGTTATGCAGCAACAGGATTCTGCCAAATACCATTTGATATTTTTAAGTCAAATTGCAGTATTTTGTCAGGAACTATTGTACCCATGATGCTTTTTACTGTATGTCCATATCTGGACATATCACCAATGAGCATCTACAAATAAAAATGTGACCATCACAATTTTCCAGAGATTTTCCTAAACATATTCCCAGACATTGAACATCCTACAACTATAATAGCACAGCAAACAAAAACTGTTAAAAAATGCAAGAATAATGCTGTACATGAACAATTTTCTGGTGTCTGCCAACTGATAACCCCGTCTGATACAGCATCATTCGCTCTCTCTTGCATTTTCACCAGTCCTCACTCTGCCTAAACAGATACAGGTTTTTCCTTTGGCCGTATGTACACTGCTTGCACAAGTCCATCGTGTCTACACAGTGTAAATACAGTCACATGCTCTCATTTCTCAGCTCGACAACCGTGTCTATTCAACACTATTTAACATTATTGTGCTTAGATTTGTTTACAAAAACAAACAATAATTACAATGATGATCTTTATGCAGGTCTCTTATAACAACTCTTACTTCACTTCCATCAGTTTAAAACGACTGGATTAGAGTCTGTGCTGATGTGCTTTTATCTCATCAGTGATGTCTCTTCGTTTATATTATTACTAAAGCAGGGGAACCAGACTCGAGAAGTGAAATTTGTTAGGAAAGCTGTAAATGAATATCAAACACATAAATAACCTTAGATGGTGTAAAATAACATCATAACTTCAGACTCCAGACGAAAGATCGACTATCTGCCATCAAGCGCTTTATCACGCGCAATAACTGCCTCATCGAACTTGATCATGAGTGTCGTCCCCTTATGCCAGTGAACAGTGACTTTGGCCGGGAAGCCGCTGTGGGTTAAAATGGCCTCCACAATGCCACCCGTGAAGGCAGCACAGTTTAAAGTGCTGTTTTCTTTCGGTACTGATATGTAGGCATTTATTAGCGGCTCCTTTTCAATGATGTAGTACGTTTTGTCATCGTCGTTGGCTTGTTCCAGTTTGTCGGCTTCTTTGCCGAACAATGCTTTCCACACATTTACCTACGGAGGAATAGAGGAGTAATGCTATAGGTCATTAAATACAATCAATCAAAATCAACAAAACCAATCCGCAGGAGATATTATGGAGCAATACCTTGATAAAGAGAAGGATGTTTAACACTTTGGTCTCTCTTTTTCCATTTTTCTCTCTCATCACAAGGACATCCAGCAGACTCGCTCCAACACCTTGGCCCATGTCAGCGAGCCGGGCCTGGAGCTCGGACACCGAGTACACGCGGCTCTGGCAGTACTGCACCATCTCGGAGAAGAGCAGCGCGAAGGCGCTCACACTCACCTCCGTCTTGGGACGCGTGATCGAGCGCTCCAGGATGGCGGATTTACCTCGCGTGAAACGAGCCTCCATTGTGTCCACACCAAATCCGAATTCAAACTTAATCTCAGTATGAACGAATGAATGAGAGAAGCCTGAAACATAAGGACAGATTTGTGTTAGTGAAAACACATGCTAAGACCTTTCATATAACAGTCAATTCAAAATGTCATATTATTGTTTACGCGTATTATAGAGGGTCATGTTATGGTGTTTATCGATCATATAAAAACAAATTTTATGTTAAAAATGAGAGGTAAGAAATGAATTTATATTGCTCATGCATTACAAATTACTGCAATTTTGATTCATGTAACGTTTACCTGATGTTTTGTATTTCAGTTCCGGGTACGTGAAGCCAGAATTTCTACTAACGTCTACAGTGAACTGTGACCGGATATTTTCAAAATAAAAGTAAGAGGGGAACGAGTAAGAAACTCGAAATTCAGTGTTTTGAAATTTGTGTTTTGAAATCCTATGTTTTAATTTATTAGTTTCTACGTTTTCTATAAGACGATGCGCTAACAAACTGTCATTCAACGTTTTTCAAGACTTTTATTCTGAAAACCTTACTCGAACGTTACTGGCAAGGTTCGCTCCTAATGTACTCACATTGTAAACTTAAAACGCATTCGAGTATATAGTATATACAAGTATGTAACATATTTGTCTGTATAATCATGCTGAAAAATTACAAACATTCTTATCAAAAATTCTTATCAATTACAAACTCGTTTAAAAAAAGCTGGAAATCTTGAAAATATGTCATGACAGAGTACTATAAACAGCGCGTTATTATTTCTCAACACAGTATTGTCATAATACAGAATTTGTTTATCATCTGTGTTTCATTTCTAGCTGTTGCGCATCTTATTCAGATTTGAGTTAAGATTGGTGTGTATCTCCTTAGTGCAAATGTGTGGATGGATAAACAGTTCAATACCTGACGGATGCACAGACGCCCTGAAAGGCTGAATGGAGAGGAACACACACACACATTCATATTATCACATATCACATTCATAGTATCACTCTTATCATTTTAATTCACAGTATCACTCTTATCACTTTAATTCACAGTATCACTCTTATCACTTTAATTCACAGTATCACTCTTATCACTTTAATTCACTTATCACTTAATTCACATATCACTTTAATTCACTTATCACTTTAAATCATAGTATCACTCTTATCACTTTAATTCACAGTATCACTCTTTTCACTTTAATTCACTTAATTCACATATCACTTTAATTCATAGTATCACTCTTATCACATTAATTCACAGTATCACTCTTTTCACTTTAATTCACTTATCACTTTAATTCACAGTATCACTCTTACCACTTTAATTCATAGTATCACTCTTATCACTTTAATTCATAGTATCACTTTTAGCACTTTAATTCACAGTATCACTTTTAGCACTTTAATTCACAGTATCACTCTTATCACAGTATCACTCTTATCACTTTAATTACTCATCACTTTAATTCACAGTATTTTGCTTTTGGGTCAATTATATACAAAAGCAACATTAAATCATCCCCACTTATCTCCCTCTCAGCTCCAATAATCTCTCCTGTCTTCACCTTTGACAGGAAATGACCAGGTTATAGCATCATTGTAATATTCTCTTTAGGTCGAGATAAAAGTATTGCCACGAAAGGGTTACAGAAAAATATTACGTAACTTCGGCTCTGACCCTTTTCGTCAGACATGTTTCCATGGTTACCCCCCCCCCCCATCTGCAATGGAAAGGCACAACCTTGACAAGCAGAGAATGAAAGCAAGGGTGCAAGAGAAACCCTCATTCCATAACATCAAATAAAATGTACGTACGTCACTTCGCTTTACGAGACGTGAGTTGACGCGTTGTTCAGCTTTTCATTGAGACACATCTGTCCACTCAGCTTTGGTTTGGCAGCTGAATAAACCCAGAACTGCAGTTGCCAATTCACAGATCACAGAAAGAACTGCAGGTATGTGGAGACGCATCGTGCATGTGTGCATGTCGAGGTCGTTTTGGCTTTCAGAATACAAAAAATGGTTCAGGGGGGACTTGTGTTAGCACTGTAAATACTGCACGGAAAAGTGGAAAAAATGGCTATGACTGTGATATTTGCTCTACAGAACATATGAACTGTTACACATTTCCGTTTATCATAGCAGGCATGTTCCTCCTGGATATCATTGTATTCTAAACACAGAAAACTGTGTTTCACCCATGTGTCTTCAGAGAACGCAATGTCTTGGATGTTTCTGGACTGGTTTGTCCCCGTCTATCTGCTGGTCTCTGTCCTCGTACTGGTTGGTTTTGGAGCCTGTCTGTATTTTCTGGAGCCCGGTCTTCAAGACACACACAAATGGAGCAACAAGTCACTGAAGCGTCAACCGTCGGCCTCCACGAGGCAAACTCACGGCAGGAATGACGACAGCAATGCTTTGCTCTGATGGGACATGTGCTGATGACCAATGAGACATTTGTGCCAAATCATGCATTGATGCAAACATCATCGAATCTGTTGTCCTTTTTATTGGGTTTTTTGATATGTGATGTTCTGAGATTCTAGTTTGTTAGAGGAAAACAGATGCAGATCCTGGTTTATACACTGCAAAACACAATTCCTTTGTGAGGAAACAATATTAATAATAATATTCACAGCAATAATTTCCAAGTCATGACAGTCATGTTCCGGATCACATTTTAGAACATGGCTGAAAAATCTGGAAAAGCCACAATCTAAGATATTTATACTGTACAATAAAGAGTAAACTGTAAACAATTTAAACAGTCTAGTCAGTGTTGATAGTAATTTGTAATTTTGCAGTTACTAGTCATTGATTACTAGTTATTGATTATTATTACTAGTTATTAAAAAACTGCTGTACCTCCCAAGTACATGGAAAGCAAGTTACACTTTAATTGTATCTATTGTGGATGAATGTTAATCCTTTTAATGACATTAAGATACTGAAACCAAACAAATACTGTTCCAATAGTTTTATGGCCTAATGTTGTTATTCAAGGCCCTGAAAGGTGGTTAGCCATCTTTATGCCAGTAGTTTTGTGTCAATTACATTAGACTTGGACTGGTACATACTGTGTATAGACTCAGGCTTACAGTCTCTTTAAAATGTAGGTTAATACTGATTGGTTAACACTGATAAACTTGGTTGGTTGGTTATAACTGTACTTTAAACAATCATACATAATCATTGCTTTCATAATAAAACGCACAACTGGATCATATCATGTCTCTGTTTCACGTGACTATATGGCTTTATTATATTACTGGCAAATGAACGATTGTAAACAAGTAAATTAAATTTGAGGGATTTCAGTAGAGACGCTTCTGTCCATCATTTTCTCACTCCATGTTGGAGTTTCACAAATTCTGCCATTTAGCAGAGCGAGATGAAGAGCGAGTGGGTGAGTGAGACAGTGGAGCTTCAGATGAGAAGAATGAGGAGAATGTAAGTCGAGTGCCCACCTCTTCCTGACTCTTCATTCTCCTGCTTCTCTTCTCCAGTAAACACGCTCACAGGTCAGTCATTCTTGAGCTGTTCACTATTTATCTATAGAATTATAAATGCTAATCAAACACGCTTCTTAAAAAACTGCATTGACCTTATTGAGAGGCAGTATCGATGGATTTTCGATCTGTGCATTCCGTGGAAACTGCTTACATTTAAATTGTGAATCGAAATTCTACACTTATTTTTAATCATGTCTCTTAATATATACAGTATCAGTGAATCAGTTACAGTATATACAGTATCAGTGAATCAGTTACAGTATATACAGTATCAGTGAATCAGTTACAGTATATACAGTATCAGCGAACTAATGCATTATTTGGTTACATTGTTCCAAATCTTACAGACTTTCTCGTATGCTACAATGAACCCAAACGAAGTAGAACCTACTGTAAACATATCACCTACCGGATCTGTATCTCTGACAAGACTTTCTGCATCATCTCCCGTTGAGACACCTTCTCTGTCCTCAGCAAGACTCTCCTCATCTCATCGTCCTTTATCATCTTCTGCCTCTCATCTCTCACCCGGTCCTGTTTCCTTAACCTCCTCTCCAACTCATCTCTCACCATGTTCGGTTCCATTATCCACCTCTCCTTCTCGCCTCAGTCCATCTTCTCATTTTATTTCATCGTATTCTCCTGTTCGTTTGTCTCCATCACCCACTAGTCTGTCCTCCTCTCATGAGCCTCTTTCCTCTTCTGTCATCTTTAAGAAGCCCATCCACATTTCCTCCTTCAGTCAAACTGGGAGAACCTTGGAACACCAGAATCAGGTTCTCTGTTCTCCACTCGGGTATGTTTATCTGTCTACATCTCATTTCCAGTGTGAAAGTGTGTTTAAGATCATACCCTTGATCTTTACGGTCATTAGAAATTCTCTAGTCTTTGACTTTACAGAATTATAAAATACAGTTATTTTTATTGTTGGAATGTTTGTTTTCTCAGTGTTACTTCAATGTTATTTCAATGTTTCCATTATACGTTTCTTACCTCTCTCAGCATCATCAATACGACGGACACATGTCTGAATTTGCCACATCTAAAACCAGAAGAGGCCATTTCTCAATCAGAGCCGACAACAATCCATAGGTCACCATCACCTATTGAAAACAACGAACCATTTCATTCACTTAATACTTATGATGAGAAATGGTCAGAAGACAGTAAAATACCTCAATTTAGGCCCATTTTATCACCTGAGAGAAGCATCAGATCAATCCCCATAACCAACACAAGGAACGTCAACAAGCAAACTGGCCTAAAACCAGATCAACTCCTCAGGCCTCAACATCAGGAAAAAGTAAATAAACTAAATTCAGACTTCAGTGGAATTACCAAGACAGCGAAGTTTGAAAGCTTAAGCCCTTGCCGATTAAAGCATGTTGAAAAAAGTGCAAAAAGACCTCAGACTTTAGCTAGCTACCAAAAGAAGCGCCAATCCCAGGACCCTACTCTTGTTCGAATCCGGCTTGGCTTGATTAAAACAGGGAGGATTATGAACGCTAGCACGCAGCTCTCTCATCTCGAGAAGATCAAACCAATCACAGAAGAGAGCAAGCCAAAAATTCAACAATCTTCTACTGTGAAAAGGCTACCACTGCCCATTCATTCAAAGACTATGTTAGGAACAGCCAGGCAGATATTAAGACCTACCGTGATGTGTCAGAAACATCCAACCCACAAGAAGATTCTCCCACAAGCTTCAGTTGAAGAAACGAAGCAACAACCTACAAATTCTTCACCGCCCAAAGCTACCACAAACCACGAGGGTGCGTTTCAGAAACTGAATTCTTTAACAGAATACAATGAAGTGATTTCACCAACCTCATCTAGAAGGCCAAACGGAGCTTCAACCAATAACAGTGCTAAAGAACTTAAAAAGATGCAAAACTCTACCCAGCTCAACCAGTCCTGCAATAATGAAGACCGTAGGTCAACACCTAAGATCAGGCTTCAGTTAACAGGTTCAGAGACAGACACTTCCATCAATACATCCCATTATACATCAGCTCAATGCAACCGGGTGAGCTGCTTCCAGTTCCCTTTGAAGAGCCACAGATCACCCACTGAATGCAGCCAGCTGAGCAGACTATGTAGACCTGTGATCAAAAGAACATGTGGGACGCCTGACAGTAGATCTACATTCTTCAAATCTCCTCATGCATGGAAAAGAGTTTTATCTTCCTCAAACCAAACAGAGGTCGCAGGCGCTAACGGAAGGGATGTTAATGCATCCCAAAATAGATGCAACCCTTCCGATTCAGATTCTTCAAAATCTTCTTCAAGCGAGGCTACCTTGCAGGAACTTCCCAGATTCTCACGAAGACACAGAGGTTCGCGCTTACACAGGAAGTGTGTCACTAACTGTCGAGTGAAGTTTGTTGGAGGGGAGAGACATGACGCACCTGTTCCACTGGACCCTCCTGACCTGCTCTGTACATCGTCTACAGAATCCCCAGACACACACACCAGCCTCGTCACCAAAACTGAAATGGATCAACGGATCCTGCAGCGTGAATCCGCTCTAGATCAACAACAAAAGGCCAAATCCCTGTGTAACACAGACAGCAGTAAGAATACAGTATCAGAACACACACTTGAACAGCAGAACAGTACAGATTGTGGCAGATTTCAGCGCAGAAATCCTGTTCAGTTAAAAGAGCAAGAGGACCCCCCACCATTACAGCCATCTGTAGCCACAGAGATAAGAACCGGACCCGGGGCAGAATCCTGTCCAGGAGAATGTGTGTCTGCAGGTGAGTGCCAGATAACTTACAGAATAATAGCTGTCAAAAAAAACACACAATCCACTTAAAATATTGTGTTATGATATTAAAGGGAAAGCAATACAAACATGACAGTGTACATACTGTAGTATGTTAACAACATATGTGTGTTAAATGTCATGAATCACAGAAGTGTTTTTAATTTGTTTTTAAAGAATAGAAACATGGGCCAGTAGGAAAAGATCACTCAGAACACAATCACCTTAGCAACACCCTATCTCTAATTCACATCATTCTCTAATGAAGAGTATAAAGTGTTGACGAAGCTAAAAACGTGACATGATTAGAGTGACATCACTGTACACAAACGCTAAATGCACAGTGAATTCAAGCTACAACAGCTGGTTGCAGATCAGTGAAACTGCACATAGAACTTAAAGAAACAAGAAACCCTAGAAAACTTCCCTCGATGTTTAATATATGTCACAATGTACAGATGACAAAGAACGAGCTGACGTGCGCACTGGAAACACTCTGTCTTATCACCAAGCACAGGCCTGTCAAAACACAGTCAGATAAGCAGTTTATGAGATACGAGTTACACCGACGCTCAACGGCGCTTCAGCGGATGATTCAAAAGCTTCAAACACTGCACATGTCAACAGATCACATGATACAGGCAGGCCAGGGACTACAAAGCCGTAAAATGTGAGTAGTTTGTGATGACAAAGCGCAAAATGAACATTTTGTTGTGTCGCAATAACTGTGAGGGTTTCTGGTTAAAGTCGACCCCTCTCCATCAACTCCGTAATATATGTATTTTAGTATACAACATGATATTTATCAAAAGCAAGTGTACAACGGTTCTATTCAACGGTTCGGTTCTATGGTGTAAGGAGTAAGGGTTCAAATACCTTAACATCAACGAAAAATAGTCCATTAACAACAACGAAAAAGTGAAGTTGTTTCACAGCACGTGAGATTTTGATGAAAGCATTTCTAGTGTACAAACTTACATTAAATACAAAGTATGATGTATTTTAGTTCGCTAAACGCATGTGTCGTTAAAATAGTCATATGCCACATTATAATATCGTATAAATATCTCTGGAAGTAAGATTGCATATGCAAAAACCGAAATGTAGACTTCTAAAACAGACACTAGAGGCAAATATCAAAAATCACTCTGCGACCTGAATCCCCGCCTGTAGCGCGACACGTGCATTGCGCACGCGCGCTGCATCACCCAGTCTCCTCGTTCGTTTCCTTGGTAACGACAGAAAGGGTGGAGGAAGGAATGAGGAGCATCGAGCCGCGAATAGAAAGACGAGAGACCGAGCGAAAGAAAGAAAGCGAGATCGCGGTACCTGGACATATGAGCGTTCATTAAACGCCTCGATAGCGACCAAACGGCGAGGAAGATTTAAACACCCTGCGATCCATACAGCAACGACAGGTTTGACGAATGTTTCCTTTCGTTAATCGTTAGCCGTAGATGCAAATACACAAAGAAAGGGGACAAAGGAGAGAGTATGTTTGTGTGCACACAGATGTTAATGCGTTCTCCGCCTTTTAGTAGATAAACGTTTGAATTGCAAATATACGAACATTATTCTGTGTTAGAAACACGCACATCATGCAGCGATGTATCTCATAGGATGTGTTTGTGAGCGGCTTGGTGCGTGGGAAAGGTCGAGCCCCGGTAATAAATCCGATAAAGAGATTTGTTGAGGGGCTTCTGTAATAATTCATTATTTATTTTCTTATTTACATCACATATGCTGTTAATACGAGCCGACCACTTGGGCTACATTGGGAGAGAGGAGTCCTATTTTTGTATACCTAAAAATGAAACAGGAGGAGACATACATACTTTAAATCGTTCAAAAAACAAATTATTTATTGATGTGTAATGATCTTTATATTTTTTATAGTTTATTTTATTTATTTTTGCGTGCAATGCACATGCAAAACTGGTATATATTCAGAGTACCATTCGTTCGTTCTTTATATAAATATATTAAATGATTATCACCTACTCTTTCACACAGACATGTCCGAAATTGTCCCCCCTGAGGTGAGACCTAAACCTGTTGTCCCAGCTAAGCCGTCTCATGTGGCCACGCCTTCCAACGTTCCCTTTTTGCCCTCACCCCAAGGAACAGGGGGTGAGGGTCAAGGGTCAGGTCGAGGATCCGTGTTGCTTGGATACATTGGTATAGACACCATCATCGAGCAGATGCGTAAGAAGACCATGAAGACGGGCTTCGACTTCAACCTCATGGTGGTCGGTGGGTGGAAGAGAAGTCAAGCTTGTCATCTTTTAGCCTTTTTTTACTTTCTTAACCTTTATTTGTTGTGCTCTCGTTCCCTCTCTGTCTATCTCTTCCTCTAGGTCAGAGCGGTCTAGGCAAGTCCACTCTGGTGAACACTCTGTTTAAGTCACAAGTAAGCAGGAGAAGCACAGGCTGGAGTCGTGATGAGAAGATTCCAAAGACTGTGGAGATCAAATCTGTATCACATGGTAAGAGGCCAGGCTATCGATCATGTGACTAACGATCGATAAACATTTAACAGTGTAGATTCACAACTGAGCCTATAGGGATGGAGTACCAGGGAATGTTGATGTTCGTGTTTGTTTGCATGCATTACTCTGTAATCGAAAGCTTTTCATGGGCTAATTAAGAAAGACTCGCTTGCTCTCGTTTTCAATACACCAGCGCTTCAGCCGTTAATGTACATTTATTCTGAAACATTGTTTATTTTCAGCTATATGCAGAGAAACAAATGCCATGCTCGTACAGCCAATGCATCTTAATGAGATAAGGTCATAATGTTATTCATGTCTGCTTGCATTTGATAGAACTAGGTTCTTGTGTGTAGGACAGTATCTAGATTGGTGCATGTTGTGCCTGGAGTAAGCGAGGCATACTGTGATAATGGTCAGTGACCTGAGGTATGAGAACAGCTGGCAAGCTACATTTAGCTACAATGTTTATAATGTTGAATATATTCATGTTAAGTTTGTAATGAATCCATACGGTGTTCAGAATAAAGATGAACCTGTGTAGGCCCTTGTGTGATATCTCCTCACACATTAAAAGCAGGAGCGTGTAGTATCACTTCTGTGCGTTCAGTGAGAACACATGAGCCATGAGGAAGATGAGGGAGCTGAGGTTGAGAGAGAAGCAGCCAAAAATATCTAAAAATGTGTCGCTCTGGGCTTATGCCTCATATTCATCTTTTTATCATAAAAGATTTCTTGCCTCAACAGCAAACCGAGAATTGTTTTTCAATTGCTGTCCCAAAACTTATGGAGGGCAACTGTATTTAAATTCTTAAAAAATATTAAATTGTGTTTCGTTGTGCCCGCAATTTACTAACATGCATTTTAATATTTATATCTGTAAGATTATTTAATAATCTGTTAAGGCTTCATTTGGTAAAACATTTGTCCTAGAATTGGCAAAATAGAATGACAATGATCTGTGAATGTGTTAGGGAGCATGTACTTGTTCCTGGTATTATGATGTGACCATTCACTGTATTCTTCCTGCTTATAAATCCAGCATTCTGAAATCTCATCTGTCTGTGTGAGATGTAACTGTGATTAACGTTGATTTTGTAGTTATTGAGGAAGGTGGGGTGAAGATGAAGCTGACTGTCATTGACACACCAGGTTTTGGGGACCAGATCAACAATGACAACTGGTGAGTATTATGTGATTTCTCTGTTAAAGAGAAAATCAGCACTGAGATTATTTATTTTGTATCACTTAAACTCCTCAGACACCATTTTTTTCACTTTATAACTTTATCATATATTAAATTATCATATACATATAACTTTATATGGTATAACTTCATTTTATTATATATCATTTAATAAGATGTACACGTTCTACACATCTGAGTTATGTTCATTTGTTTTCCTAGCTGGGAGCCCATATCCAAATACATCAATGAACAATACGAGAAGTTTTTGAAGGAAGAAGTCAACATCGCTCGCAAAAAACGCATCCCGGATACTAGAGTCCACTGCTGCTTGTACTTCATCTCTCCAACTGGACACTCGTGAGTTAAAACTTAACCTCACATACCATTTAAAACAGCTCACATACAACTGCAGTACCAGATTTCACAAATAATCCACACAGACAACATCTTACTAACATAATGTCAATTACTACTAATAGTTAAAAACTCCAAAGATCAATAAGCTGTAATCGACTACATTAGAGGACAAATATAAGACCTCTGCTTTTCTGTGTGGTTCTGGAGTGTATTCATAACAGGATACTACAAAATGAGTTAGTTTTAATATTTTTCAGTATTTGAATAAATGCTTTTAATAGCAGCTGTGTTCATTGAAACAGGCTATTGTTATTTAAGGTAACATGTATGAATGTGCCTCATTCAGCAAATAATACTGATTCCAGTATAAACTACAGTCATCAAACGAGGCCTCTGTGAATCTCTGTTGCTCTGTAATAAAATCTGCTCCTGTCAGTCTATTAATCATATCGCTTTCCCCTCGTGTTGCTCTTCTCAGGCTTCGGCAGCTGGATATTGAGTTTATGAAACATCTGAGTCGCGTGGTCAACATCATTCCTGTCATCGCCAAATCTGACACGCTCACTCCTGAGGAGAAAACAGAGTTTAAACAGAGGGTGAGAATGAAAGAGATGCTGAAGTAAGTTTTCATATACAGATTCACTACATCTTCCCATAATTCTTTGCAGGTGAGGAAGGAACTGGAGGTGTGCGGGATCGAGTGTTATCCACAGAAAGAGTTTGACGAGGACATGGAGGATAAGAGTGAGAATGATAAGATCAGGGTACGATGAAATTGTGAAGCGTGTGTCTCTTTAATATCCCAATTGTTTCACCTTGATATCAATGAGATTATATGGAGAACAAATGGGGACTTTTTGCTCACATCTCACTTATTGTGCTCAGATTTGCCAGCATACTGAAGTCTGCAACCAGAAATCCAAATGAACTTAAACATTTCTCCTCCAAATCCCTCAAGAACAAACAATCCGCTGTGCTGTCCACATTCATTTTTACAGCTCTGGACTGTCACTAAATTGTGAACGATTGTCTGATGTTTTAATTCTGGGAGAAACATTTACACATGTTGATAATTATACTAGTTTTATTTCACCCTCTAGTGGTGCTGTTTATTCTGTCTCTGTCTTATACTGTCTTACATGTTGTTGTTTGTCATTCCATCTCTCTCATCTTCCACCTGTCGGCTGCTGTTGTCACATGATGTGTGTCTCATTACATGCGTGTATTGCAGGAGCTGATGCCCTTTGCTGTGGTAGGAAGTGATAAAGAGTTCCAGTTCAATGGCAAACGGGTTCTGGGGAGGAAGACAGCGTGGGGAATGGTGGAGGGTGAGTGAGACGGGACCCATTTAACATGAATACCTGTAAATTATTTTGTTTACAATGTTATAGTGGCACATATTTTTCTTTTTTGTCCCTGCAGTTGAAAATCCAACTCATTGCGAATTCTCCTTACTTCGTGATTTCCTGATTAGGTAAATATGAAACTTTATTTTATTTATTGCTCATTTTAATGAAACGTCTGGCTCTCGTAATTAAACTTGTACAATGATGTCATCACATGCTCAGGTCTCACCTCCAGGACCTGAAGGAGGTCACTCATAACATCCACTACGAGACGTACCGCGCCAAGAGGCTCAACGATAACGGAGGTCTGCATCCCATCTCCGACACGCAAGATAGCAACCTGTGAAGAACATCGAGAAAGCCAGAAAGAGATCATAGACAGAAGATTACGACGTTTCATCCTGTAATATTTCAGCTGTGCATGCTATGAAGATTTAATTGCTGTGAAGATTTGGTCTTCATTCTCCTTTTAACTCCTTGTGGAACTCGTTCGCTGTGCACAACCCTCCAAAATTAGAAAACGGCTTCCCTAGTTAGGTGGGCGAGATTGCTCATGATAATCTTTGCAAAGGCCCTCACGCGAAGATAAAAGATGTGCGTACCAGCATTTTTAAACGGTGTCAAATTTTGTCTCCACTTTAAAGTATGACCTCCTTTGACCTCTATCAGAACCTCTGTTACACACCGTTGGGCAGTTTGATCTAGTTACACTTACTTGAGTCAGTGTTTAAATACATGTTAAAGGTTTGGATCTTTTTGCCCTCTATGAGTACAGCAGCATTTCTCTAAGCATCCTAGATTCTCTATAACCTTTGACCTTTTACTTTTGCTGTGTAACTCTGCCAAAGCAAGTCCCAGAGGATTCTGTATTGACCGCGGAAGAACAGTATATTCCTACAGATCATTCCAAACAGGTCCGACAGTTGAAATTCATGCCATGATTGACAGTTGCCCATGTGTTTACATTGCTTTTTTAGCCTCACGTATGCAGCCAATAAAAAGTCAAGACAAAACTGAAAGAACACTGATTAAAAGCGATCAGTGCCTTTTCAAAATCAAAGTTGTGGCATTAAGGTTTCCTTCAGCACATTTTGTATGGACACCCCATGTAGGTGTGTATGTTTGTGTGAGAGAACAAAGGTTACATATTAGATGTTTCCATGATTTTGTTTGTTGTTACTGTGATTTTTTTAACTTCTAACTTACCACCACCAATGTATTTTGTCAATGCCTGTGTGTGCCAATATTTTCATCTCTGTGTGTAATTAATCATACATTCTCCTCTACGTTCAGCTCACCACAGCATTTACGTGACCTCTGCACAGACTGATATATTATCAGTGTAGGAAACTTAGATCTGCACACATGTTGACAGTGGTCCTAAATCAGTTCACCAGTAGTTCATTAATTTCTCTTATCACGTTTTATTAATGCTGGTGTGGAATAATACACCTTTGAACAAAATAATAACGAAACGTTATTTATATATTGTATTTATGTTTTATTTATTATAATACTTATGTTTTAAATTAATAAACATGTTTGCCATAATTGCCTTTACTGTCTCTAAAAGTGTTTGCACACGTCGCCCGAGGGGGGCGATATAGGACAACAGAATCAATGGCGTTCGTATGCAAACGCTCCACCGAGTGGCGTGATGTTAATTCGTAACACCAGATCACACTCCGTTCACACAGCGGTTTCCGCGCTTATTCGGATTGCCCGAGGCCGCCACTAAAGCTGTAATTGGTTTTAACACGATTAAACCATCTCTATAACTTTAACATTCCGGGTTATTTTGATGCATCTTGTAAACTCACCCTTATTTATCATGTTTGCACATGAGATTTTACTCTTTGGAGTGTTATTTTACGCGCTTCGTGTGCAATGATATCTTAATACATTCTGGCATTGTGGAGGCTATCTGAATTGGTTCTCGCTGGAACGCAATTGTATTGTAGCGTTTTATGGCGTGCGGAAAATATCGCCTTTGTCTCTTTGGGCGTCGTTTCCTTCTTTGTGGCTCGCATTGAAAAGGAGGAGCCAAAAACTCTTTCAGCTTTGTGGTCAAGAGATTCTTAAACTTACACCGGGTGTTGGTTAGGTTAGTCTTCTAACCTACCCACCTAATCCTCCTTATGTATCAATGTACTCTCACTTAATGCATGTAAGTGTGGCTGTCAAACCAGTACAAACTCTTTTGTTTCAGAGTGGAGGAAATAAAGAGAGAACTGGGGTTTGTGAAATGGGACTTAAAAGCCAACAGTTATTTGCTTTTCATGATGAGAAATCAGAAAATCTTTTACTCACCATATTCAGATTGTACATGGGTTGAAATGCAGTTAAATGGAGTTGATTTGTGAGCGCCCCCACAGTTCGCTGGAGGTAGTGCAGGCAGTGGACATCTTAAAGAAAGGCAACAAAATGGCTGACCTCAGTGCTTTAAGAAAAATATATCTACCCTATATATAATTCTCAGCTGTTTTTCCCTGGTTGGACAATTTCTTCCCTGTTGAAATGAGTGTAAAGTTGCGATTTAAAATAGATTAAGGATGATGGCACACAGAAACGAGGGGTTGTGCAATAAAATATATTACTTTGCTATTTTAACAACCTCTTCATAATCGAGTTGATCCATGTGCGATTTGGGGGACATGTTTATAAGCCCAGACGGACTCCCGCGGGTCGCAGCTTCCATCTCCCTCTCACATCCAATCTCTCTGGCCCTGCTCCCTACACCAGCTTTATCTGTTATTATTGACTTGGCTAAATTATCAAGTTTATCGGGCTGTATTTTACATGTGCCGCATCTACTCCTGACAAAGGCCCATTTGGAATAAAGACACTACGGTGTGAGGCGTCCAGCGGGTGTTTAAATCAATACACAGAAATACGAGTTTGGTAGTTGAAAGGTGTTGTAATATAAACACACACGAAGTGATTTACAACTATTTATCAATGTAAGTTGTGTATGACATTGAAACGCGAAGATATTTACTACTATCGTCTCCATTCAAATTCAATATGGTCGCTTGGGTCAAACCCAAACAAATTGTAAGACAATAGATGAGATAAACAAAAATGACTGAACCGGTGGAGTGAATTATACATTAAATGTATTCTTGCTCATGTGTTTACATGTAATTTTAGGTCAGTAAATGTGCAAGTCTAGACAACACGACGTCTTGCGAACACGTTTAAGAACGGATGGGAGGCGCTTGATCACCGATCTGTCCCGCGGAACACGTGTCTCCTCCCCCCGTTGTTGTACAACCGGAGAGGCGAAGAGAGCGCGAATCACCGTCCACACAGCCGAAGTGTTGTCAGCCGCGTTTACACTGTAGCCTACAGTCAGTCACCTTGTGCCGCCGTCTGTGTGACTGTATCTCGTTCCGCTGCGCGCTGACGATCCAGTCGTTGCCAAGAGAAACCGCCGTCGCCGCTGCGCCGGTATTCAATAACAAACCGACCCGTGTGCTAAGCGATTTGTGGAGATACCGGCTGACAGACGCGGAGACCGATCGCAACGCTGGGTGAGTTTACATGCGTTTCTGTCCAAATCGAGTTGAATGGATTTTCCCCAAACCGACTGTAACTTACTTTTAGGAGTTGAATTTGAAATTCGGATTGTGATTTAGTGATTTTGGTGTGTGAATTGGTTAGTGTTCATAATTGGCAAGTGAAATAAATCAGTGTGAATCAAACATGTGCTGTTTAATTTAAACTAATAAAGCGTTATTAAAACTTGCAGAAATAAATGGACTAGATTTAATAAGTTAATTAAAAACAGAAAAATGAATGAAAAAAACAGAATGAATAAATAAACACTGATAGTTTGCCTGTTAGATGTCCAAGCACAAAGTGCTGTGATTCTGTTAGTTGTGCATGGATTTTCTAATTCATATTGTATCTGTTACTGTTCCTCTTTTTTCCTCTTGCATCTATGAAATTTGACTCACAGAAAACACACTGATATGTTACAGGACAAGAACTGAGTGTCTAACTCAAACCCTCTAGCGCCACTAACTGCTCAAGTTTAACTCATGTTTATGCCCACTTTGAAAACTTAAAATCATGAGTCTCTTTAGATTCCTTGAGACATGCTGAGTCGAACAGTGTTCTGTGGTTGGCCATTTTGGCACTGATTGTTTTGAATTTTGTTGTGAAATACAGTATTAAACAAACACTATTGCGTGTCGTTATGAAACTTGGTATGGTTCACCATCACCATAGTCTGAGGTGACCTGCAAAACCTGGGGCCAGTGCCAGCTAATTGTCAAAAGATATAACAAAATTCTTAAAAATGCCTGTAACATGACGAAGCTGTTTTAGCTGTTGTTATCAGGGGAAAACAACCCCTGGAACGTAACAACTGACCAACTAGAAACAAGTAAACAAGATACATTACATCGTTACATTTGCAAACTGTAAATGAAATAACTGTGTTTTACACTATGTACACGTACAGTATACTTACCCCAAAAATGCTGGTAAGTAAGTACATGCACTTACATGGGTTGGGGTAAGGTTTTGGTTCAGGGTTCGTGCACAGCAATTACAGAGTTACACAGGAAGTACATATTACGATGTGAAACAGGGTTGTAAAATAAAGTACTGCCCAGTACTTTGTAAGTGCATCTGTGAAAACAATGCTGGTATGCCTACAGAACAAGTGGTAAGTACGAAATCCAGAATTCCTGTGTTGCAACATTACAGTCAGATATAATATTGTGGGCACTGCAGGGTCTTATATTTTCATTCTCTGAAAAGCCTGTGGCCTGGAACTTTGTTCCAATAAAGTCCGTCCATGCTTCCCTGATGTTAGGATGACCAGGAGGCAGTTTTTCCACTGCTTGGCACTGCACAATGTCTTGTCATCCTCGGAGGCATCTCCGAGTACCATTTGACTATTCCTGTATTTGTGCCATTCTCCTATTTACTCACCTCCTACTACATGCCAGAATCTTTGGGCTTTTGTCTTTTGTTACACTATGATGTCATACTGAGACAAAATGTTGTTTTGCCTCCTCTGGCACGCTCTAGGCCCCACACTTTGAAATTCTCTCGTTTATAGATTGTATTAGAGAATGTCTTACATTTCCAAGCAGTACTGGTGTTTTCTCATGCTTCCGTTCCATGAAGAGTTCCATGAAGTTGGGAATCCTAGAAAGAAAACAGACGTGTTGTTTAAGAAGGAACATGGTGCACCTTTTTGCGAAGTCTTATTGCGGTTGACCATTTAGCAGCAGAACTTTACAGCTGTTATCATGTTGTGTGGGTTTGGAAGCTAACGGCACAATCATGTCCTGTTGGTGTCTCTACATCACTGGGCTGAGAGCATTGTGTGGACAAATGAACATCAAGACATTGGGTGTTTGAGGTAGAATTGAAGACTGTGGAGGTACAGTGCTTGGAAATCAGTGAAGATACAGTGCTTTTTTGAAGATGTGTCCATTTTGAAAACGTCAAGTTTTCTGGGTGCGTTGTGGCAGGAGTGCTTCTTGAACACCTTTGATCAAGCTGGTTATTTCTTGTCTTAATATTTAGAAATAACTTTAGTCAGGCTAAACGCCATTTCCAAGGCGTTTTTTTTGCAAATGACTGTTTTGGAGAGATATACAGTATGTTTAAAAGAAAGTCAACTTTTCAGGACACGTTTTCAATTTTTTTCACCAGTATTTTCCGGCTAAAGCAACAATAAAAGTTAACTATTAACAGACAATAGTTAACTATTGAACAAACTTTACATCCACATTTTCACTGACATCCTCATTTTCATTTGCCAGAAAAACATGCCGTTTAACGTGGCATCTGACTAAGACCCGTTTTGACATTGAAAAGCTTTAGAAAAGCTAATGTTTATTCCGTGTGCGCATACGCACGCTGTGCGTCATTAAACAAAATTTGTCACTTTACTTACTTTGTTGGTCTGCTTCTTTAATGTCTTTAATTGTCGCTTTATTTTAGAATAATAAAGTTATATATTGTTTCACCATTTTTTTGTATAGATGAAGGTCTGTTCATGGTCTGTTTCTACAATACTTAAAGACTACCAATGCCTCCATGCTCCACCCCTAAAGAACTCTTCGAATGGTATGATCCGTTCTGGCTGTAATTTTCCACTCGGTCATTGACGTTCACTGTGCTGGTAAGGGGGGAGGGGATGACTGTGCTTGTCTGTGAATCACAGGGTAGCTGTGCAGCTACGCTGTGCATTTGTTGGGAATGTTTTCACAATTATGTTGTGACATTAGCAGAGAAATGCTTTGTTCACAGACATCCTTTCTTAATATACTAAGAAAAGGTTAAAATCCAGACTGTGCACTGGAAAGCACACTGTGTAGAATTTGTGACTTACATAAGTATGTGCTTGAGTTTTCCCTTCTCTGTGAAGCTCTGTTGCACGCGTGCCGTTATATCGTAGATCCGGATTGTACGTTGCATTATTCATATTCAAAGTAAAATGGATTGAAATGTGTTTGAGGAAATTGTTTATTTCTGTAAATTTTTGAATGTGTTTATTTACAAATAGTGTTGAAAATGCAGAAGAAAATAGGTGCCTCTAAAATGTTTCACGGTTTTCTGATAAAATATCTAAAAATGGAAGAAAGAACAGTGGAGTGAAGAGCTTCTCACATCCTGTGTGAAACAGGAGCAGAACTGGCTGAAACCGGTTGAGGTAGTACAGCTTCACTTCCTGATTGAGCAGTGGAACTGTGAAAAAACAAACATGAGGTCGCTAGCTATTAGCGCCGTATGGATCGTGTATTATGCACATTTCAGACAACACTGTTTTGGTGCTAAATATAAAATATATTTTCTGAAACATTTGAGCTTGTACTTTGAGCCCCTGTTAACAGTGTACCAGTCTGTGCGCGAGGGCAGGAGGGCACAATTTATGGTTTTATTATATTATGTCGGTTATTTAATAAATAGTATTTATAGTAAATCAGTATTTATATAGACATTTTGACATCAATAGTATCTAAACAAGAATGATTTTAGCCTCTCGTATGCTCTGATAGTGGCTTGTAGGCTGTGTGGGTGGGTCAGAATGACACATTTTAATATGTGTTTTTTATTTGCCATATGACTTTCATATAACAGATTGTTATTGAAAAGAGTTTTTTTACTCTTAAGATAGGTGGTGTTGGTTTTCCTTGGTGACCTCATGAAGTGTTGCACCTTTGTTGGGTGGGGGTTTCCTTCTAAAAACAACAACAGAGGCTAGCTAATACAGGATAATTAGCTTTATTTTAGCATGGGTCAAAACCATTACTGCGAGTTTTACTGCGAGAACATTTGTTGCGTGACACCATTTGCAGTTGTTGGGCAACACCTAGAATCACTCCGAAAACACATGGTACAGTCACACCCCTCCCCCACACCCATTGTCAGTGTCATGTGACGACCCAGATCTAGTAAGACTCTGGCTTCTCTTTAAAGCTAGCATGGTTAAATTATTGAATAAATATTAGATTGCTAATGAGGTTTAGGGAAAATTGGTTTCAAATTAAACTATATATTGTTTTCAGTGACTCTAAAATGTGGTGTGGACATCTCCTAATGTATATTAATGTAATGGTACAGTTCATTCCTGTCAGTTGTTAGTATGAATAGTATTTATGATTAAGTTGTGGGCGGTAACTTTTTTTTCCTCCACAATAGCTGTTGTTTAGAGTGGAGTTGTGTTCACTTTTGTATGTTTTACATTTTTTAACTGCTGATTTATTGTTTTTTGATTACCATTCACATTTTTGATTCAGAAGTAAATTGTCACACGGCGTTATTAGACTCAATTTTTGTTCCATTTCAAAAACAGTACTGACAATTATCAGATGAAACAGATGAAACATTTCACATTTCAGTTTTTAACCCAGTTTTTAAATGTTTTAAAC
>JAZGTJ010006207.1:0-25503 GCA_036877575.1 Botia almorhae | reverse complement strand
TCCTCCCCTGGTCTTAATAGTATAGATGTAAATGCATGTCATACTCATCATGCCACATTTGGCTAGTTTTGGCTACTGTCAGAATAGGATTAAATTTAAACCTGTGGAGGCGAGGTGAGTATCCACACACAATTAGCATACAAAGCACGCATGCACACACACATACAGAGTGCAAATTGTTCAGGGATACACTGCGCCTGCAACGAATTAGTGTGGAGGCCAATATTTTCACTAGAATTTTAAGGCCGCGGGCACAGGGAGAGAAAGTGTGAGAAATGGAGAGAGAGAGTTGGTGATAAATGATAGAAATGGTAGATGTGATAGGGAGGAGAGAGAGGCAAAGGTGTGAATATGACGTGTGTGATATGGGCTTACTTAATTGCCTCTGCTTTCTCCCAGAATGCCTTGCAACTTCAATATTTCCATTGAAGGGAGAGTTTCCTAACCGCTCCACTACGAAGCAACAAGGCTTTTATTTAAAAAAAGAAAAAATGTCTTGAAGGCCTTTTTATAAAGGATATAAAAAGATTATACATCACTTTAGGCGAGCTGTAACAGGAGTCTATCAAAACTACTTAAAGCTGAAGTGTGTCATTATTTTGATGGTGATATATTTTTTCCCTTCTCATCTTAATATGCAGAGACAATTATGTAAACCATTTAAAGTGCTGATTTTGTGGAAAAGTGTGAATTTTGTGGCACTATTCATAGTTCAGATTGTGCTTTTCAACCAACCTACTGATGTTACTACAATAACGTTTTTGATATATTTGAGAGAACTTCAAGAGAACATTTAGAGAATGTTAGCCATCATTCTGAGAATGGTCCCTGCAAGCTGGGTAGCTTTAGTTCTAGTCTAGACAGAAATAGAGACGTACACATAGAATCCCACATCTTAAAGGGAATAGAGATGCCCAATTGAATTGCGGGTTCAGTTAGACACCACTATTAAATAAAACACTGATAATGTGTGTTTGAAGGTATACTGTTACCCCTCCCCCAGCCCAGCCCTTCTCAGGCAGATAAAATACAAGTGGCTAAGCTATTACCTGAATGGGTTTGTAAGTAATCTTTATCTAGTGGGGTAGCTTGAAGTTGATTTATCTGTGCCCAGAGCCTCAGTCTGCCTTTCAGCCCCTCTGTCGTTTATCTTGCCTCTTGTGTTCCCAACAGCTTCAATGGGACCATGGTGGTAAAACCTGCAGTATATGGGTTTGCAATAATATACCACTATAGAGTTTATTAAGGGTATTTGGCCTAAATCCTATGAGATTACGATTCAAGCCATACATCCACAGTACAATTGCATGGAACCGATGGCGCGAGGTGTATCATTTACAGCGTAGTCAATAACAGTGCATTATTTCTCTAGAGAAGCTCTTATACGTAAAATATTTGACGTGCCAGTCCTAACTAGTACTGAAATAGATTCACTTTTTCTTACATATTCATTTACAGGCGAAATTCAAAAGTCCAGAGTACTTTGTGGAAATCAAATCAATTTAAACGGATTTGACAATTTAGCTGGTGTCTGGTCCCAACTCGGTCTGACACCCAAGGTTCACCATGATACTCAGATAAAGCGAATTAGCCTGCTGTCATGGAAGCTACGCTGAAATTTCTCGATTCTATTCTTCCACACTGTCGGTTCGGTGTCATTTTGTGGGCGAATATTAAAAGCTGCAAATTAATGAGTTCTGTGTTTGGTGTAAATTATTAAGGTTGATTTTTGGCCCCTGGATATTGTGCTGAGGTACAATCGGTAGAAGTAATGTGATACATAATTAATATCGCTCTGCGTTCTTACTTTTTAATATCGAAGTTTTAATGTAAAAAAAAACAAAACGAACAAGACTTTAAAAACAGTGATGCTCGGATGGGATAAGATATATACGTCTTAATGAGTTTATGAGACGGCGGATGTCGAGCAGAAAACGGTATCGCATGCCCTGCACAACTGTTAATTAGACAGATTCTGTCATATTGCGTTTATCGCAACCGGTGCATTTCAGACAATTAAAGGTGACACTATTGTCAGATGCTCTCTTTTTATAGTTTCTAATTATGTTTTTTAATAACCCACCCTTACCAGGGGGTATTAAATGGCAGCTTTCATATAGCTCTTCTCTCAGACGACCCCAATGTGAGAAGAGAAAGGGAAAAGGTATTACAGCTTGTCTTGTTGTAGCACGGGAGTTTTAAATGCTCGAGTGACTGTGTTGCGTCTTGACAGGCTGTCGCCTGTAGCGACTGTGAGCTACAGAGCACGCGGTACGTGCCGCCCCAACCGTCCTGTCTAAACTCACATTGATGAAGAGGTAATTGCTCAATCAGCGTACCGTTTCTCCAAAGCTACTTACAGTACATTCAGGCGATGTATTTTATCATTTTGTGAATTCCCTGCGAGTCGAACCCGTGACCAGCCCTAGCCTTGTAGCTAAACCAGTTGCCCAACTGACAGGGAACGTTTCAGAACGTTCTCTCAAAGTCCTCTCAAAGTTATCAAAAAAGTTCTCACGGAATTTTTGGTTTAATGTGATCTATTACGTGTCAAAAACGTTATTCTTACGTTGTTAATAAAACGTTTTAAAAATGTTAACGAATTTTAAAAATTTGAACGTGATTCTTATAATCAAACAGAAATGGTAATACAACATCTAAAACACTGGAAGGCACATCACATGGAAGGCATGAGCAGAAACTAGTTTCAACATGAAATCATAATTAATCCAATTTACTTTCTTAATCGAAAGAATGAGGTAAGATGTGCCACATGTTACTTACTCGACCTATAGACAAGGACAAATGAGAGAGAGGTAAAGTTAATTCTCCTAACTGTAGTTCAAGATTTGCTATACAATTACAGTTTGATGTATTTGGAGGCCATTTTAACTGACAGCTATGATTTAGGAGACACTTCAGTTTCATGCTAATCTTTATTTAATTCATGTGGTTTTATACGTTGACACATGTATAGTGCGTGTTTTTGAAAAGCTTGCGTTGACTTAATTCTGCCACGTAAAACAATTACCTACAGTTTTAGCAGTTTTCTTATGTGAATCTCAGGACTGGGTGACTTTATATGATAGATCGTTTCTAATAATATGGTTATATGACAAAAATGGTGCAGACTAAGTGGACAACAATAAAATTGCAGTTTACTTTATCATAATAAACTAATTGTTTACCGGCTTAGTAACTGATTTTTGTTCATTTTTACCTCAGCTTTAAGCACTGAGATAAATACAGTAAAGACCCGTCCTACATTTTTTATATTAAAATCAGTTTTTATATGGAAACACATCCGATCACAGAAGTTGTCGCATGAAGTCATGTCACAGCTCAAATCAATATGGCGAAATGCGGTTCCACCAGAAACACAGGTGTCAGATTGGCAGGTTGTGATGAGAAAAAGATATCAGCTTTCTACATCTTCATCTGGAAAACTTCTGTTAGACACGGGCGTGTCAGTTGACAGAGAAAGTAATTAGTAATTAAAAAATAGTACCTTAATCCAGAAGGGAGCTGGTCATCTTGAAATGTAGACAAATTACACCGCATTTGATGTCACGAATTGTACTAAGAGCCTTTAAAGGAAAGTTTACCTTAACTTTAACTTATTTTGTGGTAATTACATTGAAACTGACACAAACCTGCAACCCCTAAAGTCTGTTGTTACTCATATACAGTCCATAGAGGTAATAGCCAAGGAATATAGACGTCTTAAAGGTACAGTAGCAAAACTAGCCTGGGTCAGAGAAAGAGTGGTACAGTAAATGCTTGTAAAATTGGCTATTTTTGGAGCAGGAAAATTATAAGTAAAACTGTGTAACATAAAAAGTGTAGGATAAAGAAAATGCTTTCAAAATACATCTACACGTTACCCGATTGTGTGTTCCCTGGAAATGGAACCCGTGACCTTGCCAAGGGGTGCACCGTGTTCTATAAATGGAGTTAGAGGTAAATAAAAAATCACAAAATCAATCGCATGTAAAAGGACAATCTTTATGTTAGAAATAACAAATCTAAAGCAAATCACTTTGTAAATGAAGATGTAAGTGGTGATGAAAAAACTCGCTTGTAGCCCACAGATGTGCTTTAATCCTTTCATCATGACAGACCTGGTGTCATGAATGCGATGCTGAGGATGAAGAATCAATTTCATGAGGAATATTTGGAGGGCAAAATGTGATTTGCAATCGGCCAGTGAAGTCCCAATGATGAAAGACTCGTAAAGCTCTCAGTTACTGGCTTTAGAATGGGGATTGGACAGCCATTTTGTAGCCAACCTTCATAAAAGAAGTTATTCTGGGCATTCACTATATATACCTGTGTGAAAAGGTGTGTGTGTGTGGCCAAATGTATGTGTGTGCGTGCGTGTTTGTGTGTGTGTGTTTGTGCAAAAGCTTGTCTGCTGGTGACTCTGTGGGTGCCTTCCTGCACTGACTCACAATATCGCTGACTCAGTGGTATGGAGAGGAGGTGGAGAAGAGCCAGATACAGCACCACCCTTTGGCTCTTTGTGCACAAACGCGCACCACACACACACACACACACGCACACACACTTTATCAGCAAAGGCAAAAGCTTATTTAACTCACAGTGGACACAGGAAGTGATATGGAGGATGAAGCATGAATAGAGACGAAGCAAATGAGCCCTGTTGTAATCTCCAGGGTTTATCTCGGGGAATATTCCAGATAATTCCAAAGCAAATGAGCTCGTCTTATGGTGTGTTAGGTTAATTGTGTCGCAGATTCTCGGATTTACCGTAATTTGGTTTAGTCTCGTTTTAAATTGCCCGTTAAAGTCATTAACATTTCAAATGGGAAGCGAACTGACTGTAACTGTAGCGTAATTGTATTTACCGTCGAGAAGGTAGCTGTGGAGATAGAAGTTCACACTTTATTAATGGCTGCCTATTCTGTTAATATTTTAAGCGAGTTCCCAAAATACACACAAATCTGGGTGACAGTCGGAGCTGTTTGCGCAAATGGGAAGGGGGAGCTGGAGCGCGGGCGCGAGTAGGCGTCTGGTTCCTTGCCAGCACGCTTACAGTAATGGATCTCTCTGACTGATTTGGTAATTATGTCCTGATATGTGTGGCTGCTTTATTTATGGTCATCATTATCAAAGACCTTGGCTCTCATTTATGAGCAAGATGGCTCCGACCTCGATCTCATAGGTGTGTGCATGCATGTGCATGCATGTACCGACAGCAGCCAATCACTCTCAGATTCACCGTGGTAAGTTCCTGCTCCGCTTGACCCCCTTTAGTCTGAGCTAGGGTTGCAGCTTTTGGCTTCACAGGTGAATGTAAAGCAGTAAGTCTTGTTTCGTGGAACCCGATGGACAGGCAGTAAGTGATCTGGTCTGCATTACTCCTTAAGTGTCTCTGTCTTTTTAATAACTTACGGTCTCATTGACAATCAGATACACAAGCAGACTGTACTGTATTGCCTTACAGTATGTTTGATATTAATGCATTTAACCAGACCCCTTTTATCTTTATCAACTGGTCTCCTCCGGGCTTATGTGGATTTAATGCCCCTGTGTTTCTCCATGTTCCTACAGAGAGAGAGGAGTACGTGGCCACCTTCAAAGGTTCAGAGTATTTCTGTTACGACCTGTCCCCGAACCCCATCCAGAGCAGCAGCGATGAGATCACGCTCTCCTTCAAGACCCTGCAGCGCAACGGCCTGATGCTCCACACCGGGAAGTCCGCGGACTACGTGAACCTGGCGCTGAAGAACGGCGCGGTCTCGCTGGTCATCAACCTGGGCTCCGGGGCCTTCGAGGCCCTGGTGGAGCCCGTCAATGGAAAATTTAATGACAATGCCTGGCATGATGTGAAGGTTACCAGGAACCTTCGTCAGGTAACCCTGCAGAAAAGGTTGAGGTCGAGATTGGATAAATAGCTAGCGTGCAGATTAGCGGAGCAACAAATGTATTTAACAATAAACACCGCTAGATGTTTACCCACTTAGCGTATTTAACGTTTCCAAGTTATCTAGTGGAAAAAAGATTAACAGAACACAATCCGTTAGGTGCTCCTGGACACAAACGTTTAGGATCGTGACACTTTTTAACATTTTAAATTTGCAAATGTGCTATTGTATAGTACTAAGTGGCAATAATGTAACAAGCTACTAACGTATTTCTATGCACAAATGCATAAATTCAGCATTTTCATGTTTAGACGTGAATATATGGGTGACCACACCCTTAACCTGTATTTCTGACTGATATTTCAATTCACACGCTTTTAATATCCATATTTTAGTGTCACTACGCGATAGCGCCACCTCTCACCGCATTACATCAGCCCGTCTCCTGTCAGCTCAGAGCGTGTTTGAAGTGTCAAGATTCAGAAAAGATCCGTGTGTGGTATGAAGTTGGATAGGACAGGCAGTAAACACAAAAACTTAAGTCATCTTTTCTGTCACCAGTAAAGCTAGCACAGAGCCAGGAATAGGACGAGACAGTGTTTTGGAAGAGAGTAGACTAGATGTGTCCCAGAGGAGCTGGTGCTGGGAGCTCCACGGTGCAGATGTGTTGTCTGCTTCTCTTTTCCTTCTCTTCTTTTGCCCTTTTTAAATGTTTACTAACCTGCTGATGGGAAAAGAAACTAACCTTTCATCCATGGAATGTGTCATTTACTAACCTGTACCTCTTACTAACGTGCTACGCTGATGTACTAACCTTTGGCAAGAGACCATCTTTTTTGATTGAGGAACGGTGTTTTGTTCACAGTTTTTTAATTTCCTTTCTCCCCCCTTTTCCACAAAGCACTCAGGCATTGGACACGCTATGGTAAACAAACTACATTGTTCGGTAGATATCATTCTAATTGTTTCTTAGTTTGGGTTTGCCGTGTGTCTATTTTCCTTTTTTTGAACCGTAGACATCAATACTAAACAAAAAAAGGGGGAAATGCGGTTGGTACTCTTTACGCTTACTTCCCCCGCCCCGCCCAAATTCCCCTTTTTCTTTACTCTTCTCATTAGTTCGATTTCCTCAGCTCTTAATGTCCAGTTCATATTTTCTTTATTATTATTATTGTTTTTGGTTATCTTGCATCTTTTTCTTTTTTTGGTTCTTTTGCATAAGGTTCTGCTCACTGATACGGTCTCGGGTGGCTGGCTCTGAAGCTTTCATTGGTCCAGACAGCTTCCCGAGACCCATTCAGCATGCCGTGCATCCCGGCCACCCCCTCGTGTACTAACACTGCTCCATCGGTACTGTACGTACTAGGCTGGCACGGGTGGCCGGTCATCCTGTCTTTTGTTTTGGTTTCATGTCAACATGCTTATGCATGCGACGCCTCGCTGTGATTGGTCTCATGAGCTGCGTTGTGTCCTTCTCCCTCCCCTTCTAACTTAATTCAACCCTGTGTAATCTAATCTCTGAAAAGTGTTTTTACTAACCACTGTTTTGCATGCGGAAGCGGGAGGGATAATGAAGCATGCATTCATGCGAGCTGTTCTGTGAGAGATGTGCCTCTGCTTTCATCGCTAACACTCTTAGCACGCCGTGTCCTTTGTTTTACCTCATGTAAATACATTGACAACTGCTGAAACTACTCACACGCACTGTATTCAAACAATACTAACTTTCAGAACACATACTACTAACACCATTTTTGTGTCTGCTGACTTACTTTCGTGTGCTATACTGGTGGCGCCTCTGTCACTGAGGCTGGGCTAGCGTGCCGCCGACTTCCTCAGCTAACTTAATGCATACCAGAAGCTAAAAACGTAAATATATAGAAGGACAACAAGAAATAAAGAATAAATAAGAATTCTTGAAACAGACATGAAAATGGGTTCACATTAAATTAGTCAACAGAGCAAAGAGATTACGTAAATAAATACATAAATAAGAAACATTAAGGCAAAAAAAAAATCAAAACAACAATCCAAAACCTTACGAGGGGGACCAAAGCCCTGTAACAGTATTCAAGTTATATGTGAGTATAGCGTGGCCTTTCCCTGTGCTTTGTTGTCTAGGTGACAATATCCGTGGATGGAATTCTGACCACCACTGGATATACACAAGAGGACTACACCATGCTGGGATCTGATGACTTTTTCTATGTCGGGGGTAGTCCCAGCACTGCCGATCTGCCCGGATCCCCCGTTAGCAACAACTTTATGGGATGTCTGAAAGAGGTGAGGATCGCATGCTCTCTCATATCTCCTTCGACGGACCTTACGGATCTTATACACACGATGGAATACGCGTTTATTACACGTTAAGTTTGCGAGTCCTCCAAATTGTTCTGAAAAGTGTAAAAAAAGAAAAACATCACTTTGGTTGTATTGATGTGACACAAATATATTCATTACTCTGATCTCACCCAAATGATTGGACAATAATGCCCAGAAATCTCTCATTTCAATCACCTTTATTCGTTTTAGATTTTGAAACACTAAAAATAGGAGAGACAAATGTAATGACATGAAGCATGTAGGAATTATTCATGATTCTGCAGTTTTTTTAGGTCACTGTTTAAATGTAAGCAAATTTGTGACATTGACCGTGTTAATGTTTGTTCTACGAAAGGTCAGAATTCTCTGAATCCATTGAAGCACAAAAGATGCTCTTTGGAACGTTCTCAGATCAAATTCACTCGAGTACAAGATGATATGTCAGTATATTAAAAAAACAGTATAATTTTTCTTTATTACATCATAGTAAGGCACAAACCCTGCAAATACTTTACAAAATTGAGGTGCTAGTTAAAAATATCACCTATTTATTTATAATCGCAGTTTATTTATAATCGGAGAGGCTGAGTAAACTTTCCCAGTGGTAGTGCAAACAAAGTCCATGCAGCATTTACATGTACTGGTTCTATCATTTGTATTACTTATTTTTTTAGACAGTTGTCCGATATCGGTGTTTTCCTGTACAAAGTGTCCTTGTACAGTTTATCATTGCTCTACAATCTTTGGTCTGTAAAAGCTCCTAACACATACATCAACAACTGAAGGAATTATTTATTAGCTGCCACAGACTCTGAAGCCAAAACACAACCACGTAGTTGAAGCTCGTTCCATAATTAACATTGCTGATGAAGTCTCGCATCTGAACACTGTTAATTTGAAAATGGGTCACAGATCGTCAACAGTGACAGAACTAACAAATAAACAAGAGTGCGACAAATAGGATAAATAAGTAAAAAGTGCTTAAGTTAAGTATGAGGGAGTGAAAAGTCTGTCTTTCGAATCGCGTTCCGATCGCGCAGAATCGAGTGACGTCTTATTCGCTGTGATAAATGACCGCCCACAGACGCATACGCTCTCGTTACGATCCATCCATGAGCGTAATGCTCCTCTGAGAGAAACTGTGGAGAACATGTTGTCTCAGCCACCATCTTCCTTCCTGCACGTTAGACTCGCCTCCCTGTGGAACGAGGTGTCCTCTGATATACCAGCTGGTGAAGCAAAAAAAACGGCACGGAATTGTTTCCGTGTCTGATGCGAGAACGCGTTTGATGTTTAAATGTGACACTGTAAACAGTACACTTTAGATCCTCACTGGATTGAAACGGCGGCCGTTTTTGTTTTCTTTATAGAAAACACAAATTCAGCTAATGGCTTGTGCATGTGAGTAGCATTTAAACTGCTTTAAGCTTTTTAATGCGCAAATAACATTGACTTAAGAGAAAAATGAAGAAACGGTATGATTTATGTAATATATTTCTGAAGATTCCAGGCAACAAAGGCAGATTTATGTGGCAACATTTCCACAGATGGGAAAGCAGGTACTTAAGCAGGTCACATGCTGTATTTGTCCAGCCAGTGTTAATAACTTCATGCATATTCATTCAAGGAGTTTGCAAACCTGACTACCCAGGAGGAATCGCAAGTTAACTCAGTATTATTATCCCAAGATTTAAAATTACACTAGGTTAAAGCTGCAATCTTGTAAACTTCACCTCACTATCGCCATCTCTGTCTAAAACATAAAACTGCAGGTTACGCTACATGCTTTTCATTACGTATGTTGAAGTCAAACTGACAAACTGAGGGTAATGTTTTTGTTCATTTATAACCCCAAAAAGTTACAGATTGCAGATTCAACAATTTCAAATGTGAAAAGCCCTATTGTACATTACCGAATGGTGAATTATAGCTATAAACAGACTTTAAGTCAGTGTGTTATAAAGCTCTTGGTTAAACCTGAGGCGCTGTAACTCTTTGTAATCCATTAATTAACCTGTAGACCTACAATTAGCAACAACAGCTCGCTGGCATTTATCCTGTTAGCTGTGTCCCATCTTACAGTACACAGTGCAGGCGGCAGAAGCTGATGATGTATCATGTAGACAGTAACACTCGTACTGATCTAAATGCATTTTTACCACTTTGGTTGATTCGTTCACAAATTCCCACAAATGGCACAAACACGACACAAACTATAAAGATGCAATTTTGTCAAATATGTGGATGCGATGAGCGTCGGAGCAGCGCAGACTCACCCCTTGTTTTGTTCTCGCAGCCTCCAGCCTTCATCTCAAAACCAATCCACAAGCAATCAATCAGTGTCAGAACATAAAAGTGCAGACTCGTGTACGTGGCGGTCTGATGCTGCTTGTGTAGGCGTTCCGTGTCTGTTGTCTGTGCTGGAGCGCTATTATTTCCACAGATTAGCAACAGGCCCGAGGTCTCTGACCCGCGCTGGGGAACACGGTAGCGCTTTGAACTACCGTGCAACTAGCCATACTTGAGGATTCTGAATGGATCCTCTTCCGCATTCATTCACATACCTGTTCGCATTAAAGGCCGGCTGTGACTGCACGGGCAGTGCGGGGACCTTTTAGCATTTCACTTTGTAATTATTTAGCTTCGCAAAGGTTACGCGTGATATTTTTCAAGTAATTTGTGAGTTATGGATGTGCGCGAGGTGTAGCGAAGGCCTCTAGGTGTGCGTTTGCGGTCGTGCGCGAGTGAATATTTATGCAGAGGTTGATTTATTGGGGCATTTAGAGCAGGGTGCACACGAAGTCCATTCATCATTAGTACGTTGGTTTAAATGGGCCCCTCCTCTCAGGGGCCCCTGGTCAGTACATTCCAGCTTTGTGATCGCCAGAATCAGGCGCCACAGATGATGCATCGTCCTTCACCTGCGGTCCCTGCCCCTAACCTCTCATCTGTAATGCACTCTTCTCCGGTGGCCATATTGTGCAGTGTTTTATCACAGATCGCTTCTGTTCTTCCCCTCGTGTGAGTTTATGAAGCGGGAAAAGGGAGGAGGGGTGTTAATGGCTGGACAGGCTCTAGTGCATGTCTGTGATTGGCATTTCTGAAGCATCATCAATAGGTTTTATTGCATCCCCATACCATTATCTTCTTCCTGGCAAGGGCTCAAATGAAATCGAATTAACAGAGGGTTAGTGTGAACACTTCAGTGTGACGCTCTGGTTTAAATCACAGGGTTTCGGGACTGTAGAGGGAAGCAGGAAAGTGTTGTGGCCCACATTCAAAGAGGAGCGAGGAAAGCTTCATCTCTGCTGTTTGACGCCATTCTGTTGTGAATAGGAAAGTGATGCGGGTAGCTGTCGTGATTACACACCATTCTTACTGCAGGATAAATATAGTACAAGGATGTGGATTCCTTTTATTTTGAGAACACTGGTTTTGAATGTCAAAAAGGGTCATTTTCTTTAACAAAAAGAATGCACAAAGCGACGCAGCGGACTACCAGCGGAAAAAAACATTTCGTTTCAGTATTTTTCACCAAGAATTAGCATAACAATTTGCGTGAAGTGTTTTGAGAAAAATAAAAACTGAAAATGAACCTCAGTTTCTTAGTAGTCGATATGACACTCGTTTTCTTAAATGGCAGTGTGGACTCCACACAACACCTGATAATCGACGTTATCCCAGCATGTTTTAAAGAGCATTGTGTGTATTTCAATTAAACAAAGCGGTTAACATAGTCAAAATCGAACTTTTCTCAGTTAATGACGTCAGTTAATGAAGGAAAATGTGTTTTACCTGTATTCACTTTGTGAAATCTTAGGAAGTTACATTTATTTTCAGGTTAAGATCTGAATCCAAAATGTAAAATTCTCTCAGGTTTTTGGATTACACGATATATTAGAAAAACAATTTAGTTAACGTTGTGGTATTTTTATTATACGTAAATAATAATGAACTGCAAAATTACTAACGAAGTATATTTACCAGCACCTCCCCCCAAAAACGCACACTTTTGTTATGTTTCGTTCATTAATATTACTCGACATTTGCATAAAATACACAGTAAACAAAGCCAGTCACACTGTAAATTACGATGTGATCTAATGTTTATGTAAATGAGAAATTACTGTATAATAGGTCCTGCTAATGAACCACGTGTGTTTACAGTGTAATTATTTCGTAGAGCTGCTTGAATTTGCATATTCTTATTGTTGCTTCTGTAGTAATTAATAACATCTTTAAAACGTGGAACACAGATGCTGTAAATTAAAGTGCTGACAGAAACGCGATTGGATTTTTTGTTTTTAACTCCGGTATGTTTTCTCTGTTGTTTTGTCCTGGAAAGGTCGTGTACAAGAACAACGATGTAAGACTCGAGCTGTCTCGACTGGCCAAGCTAGGCGACCCCAAGATGAAGGTGAGCGGTGTGGTGGCCTTCAAATGCGAGAACGTTGCTACGCTGGATCCCGTCACCTTTGAGACGCCCGAGTCATTCATTACGCTTGATAAGTGGTCCGCCAAAAAAGCTGGTTCCATCTCCTTCGACTTCCGCACCACCGAGCCCAACGGCCTTCTCCTCTTCAGCCATGGAAAACCCAAACCACAGCAGCAGAAAGACCCCAAGAGCCCCAAGACACTGAAAGTGGATTTTTTCGCCATAGAGATGCTGGATGGCCACCTGTACCTCCTGCTTGACATGGGCTCGGGCACCACCAAAACCCGTGCCGTCAACAAAAAGGTCAATGATGGAGAATGGTACCACGTGGACTTCCAGAGAGACGGGCGATCAGGTAGAGTGCATATTAAGACTGTACCTTTGTATTAGGGATGTGCGATTTATCTACATATTTTTAAAATGTGTTCAAATGTTTAAATACAGTATGTGACGGGTTCTTGTGTTAAAAACCTAGAAAAAAAAGCAGAACAAAATACAGTCTCGTGAAATGTTTCCTAAACTATTCTTACCCTGACAAATCATCTTAAAAATAGTCATGTTGAAATATTTAAAAAACATATGGATGCAGTGACTCTGCTTTAAATGGGATGAATAAAAAAATGTAAAAATTAGTTATCTGTCAGAATGCTACTTAAAGCGCTGTTACTTTAAATATCGTAGGTAAACAATAAATTAAAGAAAAACATTAGCCTGCTAGTCGCCCATGATGTCCACTCTGTCTTATACTCTTAAGTCACACAGCTGTGTCTCTGTTTTTCTGATCTACTTTTTGATATACTCGATCTATTGGTTCAATGTCGGCTGGAATTCAAGGTCTACGGAAATATTGACACAGCAAACACAGTGACGTTCTATCACTCTCGCGTGAACGCTGTCATAACGGTGCCTTCCGGAATGCACCGTCACCCAGACATCTGAATACGAACAGTACCCGCAGTCTTTCCTGTCTTCCTCCTCTTTTTTCTTGCTCCGTCTTCTCCGGCGGAGTTGCCATGGAAACCACATTCAGGCTCCCCAAAGGAGGGAGCGAGTTAGCGCACGGCTCTGCCAAGTGAAGACGTTTCGTCGCTAACCCACTATTCCCTTTCTCCTCGCGTGTCGATGCTATTTGCCTGCAGTCCAGAGAGTGGCCCTTCGGTTCATTTTCTTGTTGTTGTGAAACCCAGGGAAAAGTGGGAAAAGGCCGGATCGATCGGAGGTTATTGCCTCGGTGCGAATCTCTCATCTTCCCTCTCCGGATATGGAACGCCGGGCACCCGCATTAACTCTGACATGCGTTGTGAGATGGAGTTATGTGGAGAAAATTAAATGGCTCACGGACCAATTACGAAATCAGATTTCAAAAGAAAGTCGTATTTGTGTTTCATGCCCGATACATTATTCAATTGAAATGGATATGGGTTGGTTAAGAAAATAGGGCCTTTATGCCGCGGTTCTAAATTGTATTTTTTATCAAATCATAGATTCCATCCATGGCTCGGTTTAGACCTGGGGTGTGTCGTACGGTGTGTGGCGGCCATTGAGTTCAGCCACAATTGAAAGTTGAAAGAGGGAATAAATCTTTTCTCTTAGTGGCATTTCATGGGAATCTGTAACGCCACAGACAGATGGGCCCTTTACTCACGGCCCTAAAGATTGAACTGTGTCATTCTCCTGCCTGCGTGAACTGGCTGCCTACACGAGTATCATTTGAACATATATGGGCAGCCATGCTGTGACAGTACGTGCGCATGTATGAAAACATGTCTGCATGCTTGCATGTTTATTGATTTGTACATATGCGCACGTTGTATGTGTCAAGAGCCATCATTTTTGGTTTTTAAGCAAACCTATCTTACAGGGAACGTTCCCAGAGCGTTGTTCCCTCAAAGTTATTAAAAACTATTTTTAATGTTTTTGTTACTTAATGCAAACATTAGCGAAATGTTCATAGCTGGGAAATCTGTACCAGCAGATAAAGGTTCAGAGTGAGGCTGCGTCTGCGCAGGCTACCCTGTCTGTGGGATAACGTCAGCCTATTATATTTGCAGCCTGGTGGCGAATTGGCCTGAATGAGTCAAACTGGTGCAAACGGATGGACTGATTGCAGAGTGTAAAACTCACACACGCTGACGTCACTGGTTTTGTTCACATCTGAGTTGAAATGAGATTAACAACTACTTCTAATGCTAATCTGTAAGCAAAATATGCTTTCGCAAATAAACAATAAACCAAAAGAAAAACAATAACGTTAAATTTACTTATTAGACTCACTTTTGATTAAAAAAATAGTACATTACAATATAAACAGACACAGATAACAAAGGCCTGCTGTTGACTGCTAGCTGATAGTCCCAGCTGAGGTAAATGTTACTCAGACACGCGCAAACCGTCTATCAGGTGGAACTGGATCATAAATTTATATTGAATCTCAAAAAAAAACACGAATGCAGAGAGGAGGCCTTGCCACACGCCACAGAGCTTGTGTGTGTGTGTGTGTGTGTGTGTGTACAGAGAGAAATCAGGCTCAGCATTAGGCAGGCTGTGTAATCACTGTGCACAGTGAATAGAAGTCGGGATGATGGAGAATGCTCATTACTGTTGACCCGCGGGAGATGTTTGGCTGCTGTTTGGGGCTACAGTCGCCAAGTCCGCAGAACGGGACAAGATAGTGTGTGTGTGTGTGTGTGTGTGAGAGAGGAAAAAAGAGCAGGAGGAGAAATAGTGTCGCTATGCCTCATCAAATCCACGCAGACTTATTACAGGCTTAGAGGAAAATGAAATTCTTATTTACTAACACTGTTAGCATGTTACAAGTGGCATCTCTATGGTGATAAATCAAGTGCAGCAGAATAGAAGGGGGGGGGGTTGGGCGGGGGCTTTTTCTGTATTTGTTGAAACAGGTGTCAGGGAATGAGTTACACAGAGTATAATTATAATTTACCGAGCCACCATGTCTGGCCGTTCAGTGTTTCTTTGGGTTCTTTGGGTGTGCCTGTGAATAATGAGTCAGATACACGAGGCTGTAATCGGTCCATGGAATCGTGGTTCATCTCAGGAGGAATTTTTCTGCCTCTCGAGGTACGTGACGCAGAATTGAGCTCGGGCCCAGAGCTCTACATCACCCGGCGGAGCGATAGCACAGCCATTCATTTCAATTCCCACAATAGCCATTAATGATGAAAATAACTCATAGATCTCTAAACAAATAGATCATTTACTCGAACCCTGGCACTTTTATAAACACACACACACACATATTTGCTAACATCGCTGCTGTGTTCAGTTGTGGTCAATTTATAGATGTTTGTGATGAAAATAGGTTCATTTCTGGGTCAAGATGACTGTTCTTTTGTTTAGATTTGATCAGGCTTTTGAAAGATACAGTTATATATAAGCATTTGCAGGAGGACTTACACATCCCATGAAATCAACAGTAGCCAATCACGCTTCACGGCTGCGATGTAAACTAAAGGCCATTGGCTATTTAAAAAAAGGACCTATCAGTATGTCCCGCCCAAACTTCCTGTTTTAACAGGAAATACAGCAGCATGAGAAGGATGCTCAATGCTCATCCAGATATTTTAAAGGCTCTTCAGTATGTTGCGAGCCAAACCTATAAAAGTGGCCTTCACTGAGCGCCTGCCGCTGACCCCTCAGGTACAGTAACACTAATTTGTCCCAATAACAGAGCCTGATTTCTTGCCACTAAAGAAGAAAAGACTCTGGCAGGGAAAGGGCAGCATCTCTAATTTTAAGCCGTCTTTTATTGAGTTTGGACTGTGTGTCGGACACTAATAAACAGGATTCAGCAGTGGCCAGAGCTTTGTGTTAATCCCTGCCTGTTCTCTGCTATCTTGCCAGTAATGGCTTTTTGCTTTTGTAACTGGCTTCAAGGCGTGAATAATGGCCGGGCATAATGGCGGAAAATGAGAAGGAAAATTCGGAATCGCTGGCTGCGTTTAAACGCCTGTTTGTAGCAGTTGCCAGATAAACAATGAGGGTTATTATAGAACTTCTGAAAGTGGTTTAACATTATTATAGTGAATAAAAGGCTGGCCTCACTGGCCTCACCTGAGAGCATTGTCTTGCTGTTATCATCTCCGTATTACACAGCGCTCTCGTACGAGTGGTTATTTTAGCGGTAAACCACAAAATAGAGTGCGAACGAAAAGGTCGTCGAGAAAGAAAGCGTTCGTGAGATTACAATCTTGGCGTAACTGAATCAGTCACAACCAGTAAATTAGAAATGAATCGCACTGAAGGATTATTTTATTATTTGCCCTTTAGAAAGTGAGGACTATCTTGCGACTGTGGCACATGGCACAATTGTCTGCTGTTGCTATGGAGACTGCTTTTTGAATCTTTGTCTTGTGTGTAATGGTTAGCGCTGTCATGTTAAAACACCCAAAACTGTTTCGTGAAATATGAAAGCGTGTGCAAATACGAATTTAATCCCTCAGTAATGTTTTTGCGACAGCGAGGTCTGGTTTTCAGAAGCGTACAAATATTTACAATATATACCATGAAAATAGCCAATATTAATCCTGCTGAAAAATACAGCTTAAACCAGATCATCATGGCCAAGCTGGTGAGTCTTGTTACTTAAAGAAAACGTTACAGAAATGTTCTTACAACCTAAAATTGTTAGCTGGGGTGAGGTCTGAAGGCAAAATGAGGTTTATTCAGAGACAATAAACCTACCCTTAAAGAGCCTAATTTGCATCTGTAATTTCTCATCAAAACTGAATCAAACTTCTTAAAAAGTTCCTAAAATGACATTACGTTAACCAAATTGAATTTGCCCCTCACTGTTTCCTTACAGGCACCATCTCGGTTAACTCGATCCGTACTCCCTACAACGCTCCTGGTGAGAGTGAGATCCTGGACCTGGATGACATACTCTACCTGGGCGGCCTGCCAGAAGATCGTGCTGGGCTGATCTTCCCCACCGAGGTGTGGACAGCTCTGCTGAACTACGGCTATGTGGGCTGCGTTCGAGATCTTTTCATGGATGGCCAGAGCAAGGACATCCGGCGCATAGCGGAGGCCCAGAGGGCCGTGGGGGTGAAGCCATCCTGCTCTAAGGAACCACCTAAGCAGTGTCTAAGCAACCCTTGTCTGAACAGTGGCGTCTGCAGGGAGGGCTGGAACAGATACGTGTGTGACTGCTCTGGGACGGGTTATTTAGGCCGCTCCTGTGAGAGAGGTGAGTCCCAGCTTTGTATATGCAGAGTCAATTCTTTCCCATTCTTGTTACTTTACCGGGTGTTCACTGTTCACCTGAAGAATCAAGTACTAAATCTCACACTTCCTGTAATATTTGAGGTTTTCTCTCACTTGGTAGCCCCGCCCCTAGTAAAATCTTATTGGTCTACAATGAAAAATTAAACACAGTGGCCCCAAATGATACATAGATATTTAAGACACTGTTTTACACTTAAGCCCTTTTGGCTCTTAGTTATATTTTGTTATTTGGCAATGACATGAGTGTCCGAACAATAATGGGACTCTTTTGTTTTTAACCGAGCAGTCTCAAGGTCATTTGTACCAGATGTATGTGTATGTTCTCCTTACTCGGGTCTATAGAACAGCAACCACCAATTTAGTGAAAGGTAGGGTAGGCCAGTTCGGAGATGCTTGCAACCTAACTTTAAAAGCATAAGATGCCACCCTCTCTTTAGGGTGCTCTCCAAACTCTTCCATAACACATAAACACCATGCAAATACATAGTTTGACAGGCAAGTAGGACATCCTGTCATTACATTCGGACCGAATGCATTGATTGGATAACCATTTATGGTCCTGTTCCTTCCACAAAAGATATCTTTATATAAATATATTTAGACCACTTTACTTGTGTTTGCTATCAGGATGGGAAGAGGCTTTCAACCAGCATAACAAAAAAGTGTTTTTGGAGCTAATCGCATACCCTGCTCTTAACTAGAAAATAAAATGTCTCAAAACCTAGCAAACTTGTATTTTTACTTTATAATAATTGTCACTTGGTTTGATATCTTGCTATACAATGGAAATGCTGTTACATTTAAGTGTCAAAACTTTTAGGGTCCGTTATAGCCGATGTTTCAGACGTCAACTATGTTGTATTGGCTGTGAATTACTAGGTTTTTTTTTGTAGTTTACTTTGTACAGAATTTTGTTTTCAGCGTGGACAAAAGAAGGGAACTGGCTAGCATCACGGCTTCTGTGGAGGGCCTGTATACTCATCATTCTCTCTCGCATATAAAATAATCATCCACGGCTTGTAAAGACGTCGCGCTCATTCAGAGAAATTCAGCCCATTATGTTACATGGTGGAGAGATAGCGCAGGGCAGAGCGACTTTCTCTGCTTTGTCACCTCGGCCGCAGCCTTAAAAAAAACTGTCGTCTTTGTCAGCTCAGCCTTGACAGTGAGGCAGAAAGTGTGGCCGAGCTGACGTTACGGTTACCGTGGTAATTGTGTTCTTTTCAGTCCGTGTTATCTTTAGAAAGAGCCACTCGAGCGTGGATTATGTTTTAGCTTTTTGTTTTTCTCCCAAGCAGGATTTTAATTCTGTTGTTTTTCCAGAACAATGAAGCCAGTTCCCCACGTCCGCACCAACCCACCCCCCTCCTCCCAGCCGCCTGCCTCACACCTCACACACACACACTCTCAAGGGAGCTAGCATGAGCTGTACCTCCTGTACTGTCCAGTTATGCGTCTCCAGCACTCACAGGCGCCTCTGTACTGTATATTCTGGCTGGCCTCTGTATAAAGTGCTCTAAGCTACGCTGGCTAATTGTTTAATGGAAGAGCATTTCTCTCTTAAGCTTGTTGATGTTGTCTGGACACAGTATCGCCCTGCAGCAAAGCCACTGCTGTGAGAAAATACAATCAATTATTTTCGCGTTGTTGGCACTTTATGCGGGAATTATGGAAATGATCTGGTCAATTAACCTAGTACAATGGGCGATGTTGTCATTGCTAGTTAGCAGCAAGCAACTAGCGGAGACGGACGGCGTAATCTTGTGCTGTTTATATTGGGGTGGACCAATTGATGTTACTGGCCAATATAGATAAGCTAATAATTGTTTGTTTTTTTGCTATATAATAGTCAAAGCTGAAAACGAATAAATAGATAATACAAAAAAAAGTTTATCATTTTGTCTTGAAAAGCAATGAAAAACACATTAAAATCAATGATTTAAACTGGATATTGAGACCTCTGGGATGCTGGAGAGACTCCAGCTGGAGTGAATGGATTTTGCTGGCTAATAAGGTGTTCTACAAGAGAGTGTGTAATATCTGAAACAGGCAGTATTAGACATAAATAATGTATAACGCATAGTGCAACCATGAATATTTGCAGCCTTTAGACAAACATAAAAAAGTTCTACATAATTGTAACATTTCACATGTTAGAAAACTAAAAGGAAACGTAAGTGTAAGATGTAAGACAAGGTATGATAATCATCATGCGTTTTCTTTTGGACGCACGTGAAATAAACATAACAAGCGTAACTCAAAGCTTATTATACATTTCAAAGTATTTTTTTTAGGCAATGGTCTCATTAAGCATGAATGCAGATCTGCTATCGTATTCTGATGCCAACGAGCTCTTAAAGGGACGGTGCTTTTAAAGGTTTATTTTTGCTGTAAACAGACAGTAGAAGTTATGGATTGCAGGTTTAATAACGGCTAAAGTTTATTAATGCAATATTTAATAATGTAAAGGTTATTCCTTCAGCTTCCTTCAGATCCACACGTACAGTTCGCTGGCAGATAGCAGCATTTTGAATAATGGTAAAATTAAATGCAGTGAGAAAGTTAGAAACTGGGAGAGAAAAGTACAAGCTGGCATATGGAAACCAAGTGAGCTGAGGTGAACAAAAATAATAATAATAATGAAAAAGATTCAGATGTGCTCAGTCTGTGTAGTTAAGCTCACAGTTGGCCCTGCCCAGCTGTGTGAGGTAAAACAAACTCTGGGCATGAATCCATAATCATCCAGCTGCTCTTAGTTGCCTGACTTACTCGAAGAGAGGAAAACAAAAGCCCCAGAATAACATCTGCCCTAATTTCCTTTCATTTCTCAGAGGGTATTAATGGGCTCTTACGGTGACTAAACTTAGCGTGTAACCTCTGTTCCTCCCTCCAAACCCAATAGCCCTGCAAACAGAGAGTGTTTCACCCAACGGTATGTGCATCGTTTTGGACACCATAGGATGTTTTCCAAGCAGATCCAGAGTAGCCGAGCCGTAAAAGGCTTCACTTTTATTTCCCATAGCTGCCCCCTGCCTGATTGCACGCTTGGCAGGTTGTTCACGTTGATTCCCGAGTCGGTGTTTGTTTCATGGCCCCGGCCGCCGCGCGCTTCCACACTTCGCGAGGTGTCGTGTTGCGTGCTGAAAAGTTGTAACATGCATTTACGGTGAAGGTTCCATCGGAATGCGGGAAGTCACCACGAGCGAACCTGAATAATGTATGATGCCTCTGAGCCAACTCATCCTGTTTATCATGATTGTTGAACACACATTTCCCTAATCCCTGTGGCAAGCATGTCTCCTGCATAGCCGCCTGCAGTACTCTGCTGTGGATAGAGCCGGGCTCAGCAGGAAAGGGAGGGGCCTGCAGCTCCTCCATGTTATTCTTGACTCTCCGGATGTCGCCTACTGCACAGAAAAGCGTGTTATTGAACGTGCAGAACATGCAAAAATGACATCATAATTCAGGAGGGCTATTCATTTGTATGTAGATGTGACTTTTGTCAGTTTTCCTCTGGCTGCAGAGAGTAAACCCTGTCAGCGCTCGTTCATTGCTGTGATAAATTACTTTGATGAGCTGTAGTCGACAGAAAATATATAACTTTGATGGTAAAACGATGATGTAACTTAATGGAAACGTTAGGGAAACAACCCAGAAATGTTAGCGATAACAGCCCGGATGTATTGATTTTGTGTATGAGAGAGAATGTGGAAAATACTGTACAGGAGATAAAGGGAAACGCGAAAGCTTGATTTTAAGGGACAGGAAGAGCAGGATGAGGTTTATGTGTCCCTGTGTGTGTCTGGGAACGTCTCCATTTGCATGCGTTTGGTGGATCCTGAATTTCAGGGAAGGAGTTGGACGGGACCAAGCACTAAATGAAAGCAGTAACAGATGGAGGAGCAGATGGAGAGAGTGACCAGCCATGTACACTCCTCTTTACCTGCGCGCCTCCACTTCCGTCTCTCCTGGTACAAACCGGGAGGAAGACCGTTTGAGTAGCTTTCCTGACAGGTTAGCACTTGTTATGACAAGATTAGTTGTTAATTGAGAGCTCTCTGTCATTAAAGAAAATACAGTTAATGCACTGAAATTCACAAAACGGAATAAACGTTTGCTTATCTTAATTTTTTATCTTAATTTAATCAAATTTTTCTGATCCTTTTTAAGTGTCTTTTATGACGACCTACGATTGTATAGGTTTACAATCTTCAAATATGAAACTTGTATTTAGTGAAATCTTAACAATATTGTATTTCAAGGCTATGATAATTAAACTACACGTAAAATGAACCATTTCAAAATACAGTGTAAGAACTTGTAGTATTTTAAGTATTGACATCAGTTTTAAACAGATTGCAAACGTCGAGACGTTGTGACTCCATCGCGACCAGCAATTTCACCGCTAACGAGGATGATCACAAATTTGTGTACTCGGTTACCAAAAATACAAAAGTGTGAGAGAAGAGCATGTTAGGATAAGACGAGATGTGAAAAAACAAGAAAAAACAAGGAAAAAACAAGGAAGAAAAATGAAGGTAAAAGAACAGGTAGAAGTTTGTTCCTTTCCAAGCAAGCTATCAAAATATGTGAAAAATTTGTGTGAAAAATTCATTTGTGTGCATTTGGAATACATAAAACACCAGCTTTGAAATGAACAAGAGATACGAGTCCAAGAAAATGTTTAAAGTGTCACTTCCATCACTGTTTGCATCACAGAACGCTGTCATACATAATGTATAATTTGAGTGGCAGATATTCATAATGTTCTAGAAAAATGACAGAACTATGATTCATATATAGACACTGATGGACGTTGTTAGCAGACAAATTACAGTTTACAAGCAAGCGTGAAAGTGCGTTACAGGAGAGTTTATTTTCCAAGAAGTCCACAGTGCCAAAACAGTGCCCATAGTTGAGGAAAACGCCCTCATCTGAGTGTGTAAATTCGGGGTCGACTGAGCTCCTCTGATCAATCCCTCAATCCTGTCATTTCCTGGCCCCGTCTCTTCGGTCTCTGTGCTGTTTTCCTAGCACGTTTCTTAATTTGAAACCTCTACAGACCTCTGCGAGGCGCGGAGAGCTTCGCGCTCCATCTTGTCCAGATTGGAAGTGATGTGTGTGCTGTCGAGCAGCGCAGACGCCACACTGCTGCGCTCTCCCGCTGCTCGACTGCACAGCACTGTTTGAGGAGGCAATGAGGGTCTTTCTGAACCACTGGCTGTATCTCTCTTTTCATTATCCCCTCCCGTGGCGTTAGACTGCTCTGCTGGAGATGAGAGGGGGGCTCGTTTGTCAACCTGTCATTATTTTGAGCCCGGCTCCTCTGCGGTGCGGGCCGCAGTGCGGATTGGGGTCAAAGGCTACGCTGGGAGCTACAGCTCTGGGGAAGTGGGCACCTTGCTTTGTGATACTGCCCAGCAGTTAAACTCGACACAAAACACCAATTGGACCCATTTAATGTGCCTAATATGCCATTTCAGAATGGAACAGAATGTTAAAAGAGACCAAAAAAGAAATGTAGGGTTGGATGCGAGCGTATCCATCGAGAATTAGGAAGATGCAGCGTGGGCGTTCCGTATCGGTACGGAGTCAGACGTAAACACGAATTTGCAGTGTATGTGAAACACTGAGGCTGAGGTCATAGTCACCCTCAGGAGCATCGTATGCAAACTCTACTTTTTATTAAAAAAAACACGGTTATTTATTTATCAAATTTGCGTTATCCGCCACTACATTACGCGCCTTTAGCTTTTAGCACGTCTGCATTACCTACAACAGCAGCGTAAAAGCAAGATCCTAAACGAAGCCTAAATAGCAATCTGACTATTGCTAATAAATATAATATTGCTAATAAAATAATGCTAATAATTAACGTTCAGATAAAAGCGGCGGGCAGATGCATAAATTTAATTTTAATACGCGTACTGTAAGATAAGCACTTGAGCTATGTGACTAATTAGTCATTCTGACTCGTTGTGGTGTGGCTGTGCTTCGATGACAACAGGACAGGGACAGTGTAGAACTGTGTGCACTCGCATGCAACCGAAGAGCTTGATAATTAGCATTACTGAATACAACATACGGAGCCTCTCTGATCTCGGTTCTCAACTGTGGCACATTAAAGAAATATTCTGACTGGGTACAGTATGTTACATCAGCCAGCCGCTATAAATGGCAAATTCAACTTTTTGCTTTTCATTACTTGAAGGTCACATTGAAACTGTGTTGAAATCTTCAGAAGTAACACAGAGGAGCACGTATGGGGGAAAAAATAGGAAGAAGATTTGAAATAGGCTATATATTATTTGTGAATTGAATATTTTAACCTGTAATTATTGCAAAAATGTGAAAATATAGAATTGTGTTGTATTTGGGATGCACAAAATGCTAGTTTTTAAATTAGCTTTAGCAGGACCACAGCTTTGATTCCTGAAGGGCGGGGCTTGTTTTGCAAGACTTCAGACACGTTCTTGCAGCATGAACACGGTATTTTATCCATTGGTTACATTCACTCACACACATACATTCCTCCTCAGGGTTTAATGTACATCCCTGCACTGATTAGTATGCATGCTACCATGCTCGTGTTCCTGTCTTTGCCTTGTTTCCGCTGTCTCACTGTCTCTGTTGTGCTCTTGGGCTCTGCCACAGCGTAACAGAAACAACGGATGCAGAAACAAGACAGGCACAGAAATTACCGGAAGAGTGTGTGTGTAAAAAGATGAGGACAGCCTAATTGGCGCTAGCCAGCTCCCTCACAAGCAAGTGATGTCTCTGTACTGGTTCTGTGCCAGATGTTGTCCTCTGGCTAAGAGGCCGGTCTTTGCACCAAGGCAGATGCGTCCAGCCTCCATTATCCTGCTAAATTATCTGGGCACGTACACAGTGCTGAGTTCCTCTTCGGATCCATTCTGCATTTTTTATACATCTATTTTCTCACAGAAATGTCATACTCAGCACTTCTGTGGTTTCCACCATAGTGGTGTTGATGTTTGTGCTGAAGCCAGTACTGAGCTGGTTCTCATCCAGAGGACCTATGAACCTCTCTCGGAGCTAGCCTGCATTTCCAAGAATATGATGTCACTGGCTAACTATATTTACACTTACATTCATTTAGCAGACATTTTTATCCAAAGCAACTTACATGATAACCGACACACAAATAAATGGAGAACGTCTTTGCTTACGAGTAGAAAAAACAACATGTCGTTTCAACATTCAATATTTTTACGTTATTTAATGTTTATTGTTTTTAGACAAGCTGCTTTCGATGCAACAGTTGGTTTATAAAACATTGATTTATGTGATTCACAATTCCGAGTAATTAATTCATGTTTTGTTTTTAGTATATAAATATAGTTCGATTTTTTTTGTTGCAAGTTTTATGATCTAAATTAATCCAAAGTCATTTAAATCAGTGTCTTTATGATATCTCCGGTTTTGATGAAATGGTCAAAATATTTATTAAATTATTATTATTTATTAAATATATTTTGAAGGTCGATGAAGTGTGTGGAGCCCTTGTGCATCATGACATACAGTACACAGAAACGGAGTATATCAGAGATCTCAGCTATCTCTCACTGCAAATGAGATGTCTTAAGATCC
>JAZGTJ010006206.1:0-25505 GCA_036877575.1 Botia almorhae | reverse complement strand
TTCTGCAGATGATTTAATAAACATGATGATTTAATCCAGGTTTAAGATTAGTTTAGATAGATAGATCAGGTAAGATGCAAAGGACATCAATAGCTCACATGAGCACGCATACATTTTTCAATCATGTCAGTGAGGGCAACTGGAACATAACACATTTACAGGATTTCGTCCTGGACACAGTGAGGTTATGAGCTGGCAAGGATAACCAATTTCAAAAAACTGACAGAGACCTTATTAGTGCTGTATATGTAAAGTTACTAGTTTGAGTTTAGGCCCGTAGGTTTAAATATTTTGCATATAGGGGACACCAGGGCTCAGTATCACTATTTTTAAATGAATATTTCTTAGGATGCACTTATTATTGAAAGTCAATTTCTTTATACATTTTATATTATTTCATTGTATATTATTGCCCAGAAAAAAGATGCAATTTATTTAACACACTTTGCAGCATGTTTACACACTACATGTTTACACAACTATAACTATAACTATAACTATAACTATAACAACTAAACCCCAGAAATATGCCTAAATGTAATCAGCTTTGCCCTTTTTTATCTATGGCATAAACTAATTTATTTGGGAGCATGTAAGTCATTACCAATTCTGCCTTCCACATTCCTTTCACAGAATATTACATTACAGCGGTGGCCAATCCATTCTGGTTATATTTGAACCCATGTGACCGGTCTGGATCACTGCATACTATATTAGAGTGACCTCTAAAAGTAGAGCAAGGGCGGACACAAAAGAGGAAGAGAGAGCGAGAGAGAGACAGACACATTAGCACACACATACATGCACAAACACACAGAGTGTGGTATTCATCTACAATGCAGTCTTATGACTGTGTTGTACAATCAACAGGTCATCTCATCCTTTGACTTTTAAAGTTCTCTTTAGTTATGTTGCAGAACAATAGTATTTATGCAAACAGTAACAAACCTTTTGCAAAGCCCTTGTCAAGAAAAATCTCCTTCAAAATATGATTTCTTTCTAAATCATATATAAAACTAAACCAAAATCTAAACTCTGTTGTTTTGGGAAAAAGAGCAAATTTTATAAACAGCAACAAACTTAAATCTGACAGTCAAATCAAACAGATGTCGTTTTATTGCTCATAATTACAGACTATCATGCAGTTAATATACATTAAGAAAGCCTCAAATATCATATTTATGTACTCAATTTAACTTTAATATATATCTGAAGGGCCTCATCATGGGCTTGATAGTTATTATCAATGTTCCTTAGTGAGGAACCTTCTTGTAATTTGTACAAAAAGATGTGGTTACTATGTGAATGAGCTTCTACCACAAACAGCTGCCTTGACACTCTGTACTTAAAAAACAAAGGAGGTAAAAAAAGCCTGTAAGAGTGGAACATTATTTTCCATTGATGAAAGGTCTCTTACCTTTCTTTAGATTTCGATTTATTCATTCATTCCAGTTTTTATGATATTAATACATAGTCATGTACCGAAAACACTGTGAAATCCTGTAAGTTCTTGATTAAAAGTTTGTGCCGTTAGCACACTTTGTATGTCTTGAGGCTGCATTACTCACTACAGAGGCGAGGGTGCATGCAGAGCCATTACATAGCAAATGCATTTGTGCTAAAGAGGTTACAGTGAAACGTACCCTGTGACCTTTGACCTTTAACATCTGCAGCTTAGAAATGGATGAGGTAAATCGGAGCGCATAATGAAAACATGTTCTCAGAATTTGGCTTCACGGTTCCGTTGCACTGTGTGCTGAAACCTGCATTAGCAAGCAAATCCAGATAGGTTGTAATGACAACAATGGAGTGACGCATCGCCTGTTTTTTTTTAGAGACTTGTCTCTGGGTTCACACAAATGCACACATACACACAGCCAATCCCTTATGCAAACAGACACATACTAGACCCCAGCTAGAGAAAAGCTCCATACACGTACACATGAACACCCTGCCCGGCTCCTCCTACTCTCGAACCCATACACCCTCACAAAGATAGCCAAATGTACTGCAGGCACACTCTGTCACTTTAAGTGAATGATCCCTCTCTGCTCTGTGTTCCTCTGATAGAAAATCTCTTTGAGAGCTCAGAATATGCTGCATTGAGGTCACAGGGCACCATTTTTCTGTTGCTTACATCAAGCTGATGAGAATGGATGAGGAAAAAGTGTCCAGGGGCACTGTGACATCACAATGAGATTGTATTAGTTCAGCACTTCTACAGACCACTACATGTCACAATATCACAGCATTGAACTCTATTGAAGTATGCTATAAAAACATCCATGTATGAAATTAATTAAAGGCCCATTGAAATGATATTCTACAGCAGGAATTCCCAACATTTTTGTCAACAAAACCTTTGTGAGCTTTGTGAGTTTCCCCTGGAACAAGTAATGAAGCTTATCTTTCAATAAACCTAAAATTCAGTACATCTTAACATTGCTGTTTACAAACATATTTCTTTAATCAAATAACTAATTTAACAATTCTTAATATATGATTCTGTGAAGGAACACCCCCAGAATTTAATACATGAACCTCAAATTGGAAACTGTCTTCTACAGCATGACAAATTAACATTAATAAATATATGTATTCTATAAAAATATTTATATCACAAATTAATTCTCTTTATACTAATATAATCTAATTAAAATGGGGTTACAAGCCAAAAGCTGTTAAAATTCTACACATAAAAAAAACTTTTTTTCATACCAATAATATATACAATTTTCTTGGTTGGCGTAATTTGTTCGTCTTGAGTAAATGTTTTAAAAAGTTATTTTGTATAGACATAATTAGTTGTAGGTTTCAATGAGGCGTTAGTAGCCAAATAGTGTTCTTCATTAGTGCCCTCTAGTGTTTAAAACAAAAACAGCAATCAAATAAAGAGTTTGGAAGGAGTTACAGCTCAAAGATACAAGACACATAAAAATCTGATATTTAGTTGGGTGATTTTACTCTAATATTCATGCAGACATACAGAGAATTGGTGACATTCACATCTCACTTGTGCTTTCAGCACTGATGAAATCCTTGTGCTTAACAGTGGAGAAGAATCTTAATGTGGGGTGTGGCTGCTAAGTTAGAAGTCTAATAGTCTAGGTGACCCATCTTTCTCTTAAGTGACGCAGGCATCTCTGGAGGTGGTGGGCGTGGCAGACGGAAGTACACCTTTACAGAGTCATAAATGAACCACTGTAGGGCCGTCAGTGTGCCAATCATAATGATGCGAGCAAAGAGCCCCTTCCACACACCTGAAGGAGAGACAGAGGTGAAATACAGTTAAAAACCTTAATAACTGCCTATATCACCTCTTTATTTCCTACACATTTACATTAACTCATTCATGTACCTGTTGCTTTGCCCTCTCCTTCTCTCTCTCTCTGTATATATACATACACTAAGAATAATGTATACCCCTATACCCAATGCAATGTCTATTTCACACCAGTAGACATATGATATGATTTAATTGACATGTTGATGTGACAGGAATACGTTTGGGAACAACAGCATCCCCTTGTGGTAATACAGAGCATTACATCTAAGTTTTTGAAATAGTAGTAGCATTTTACACATCTCTCTGAAATAACTGAGTCTGACCGATCAGTTGTAGCATTTATCTGTCAATTATTTTGTACAATTATCACAACATTAATGCACAAAACAACCATATTACAAAAACAGAACAATGAGTTTGTCATTGTCCAAGAATAAACTCCTTCAGGGTGATATGAAACCTGATCAATCTGTTGAGTTATTTTATCATGTATTATTTGTATGGGGCTCACCTGCAGGCCCCAGTCTTTTCAGCACCTCCACAGCTGAACTGCCTTTCTCTTTGTTCTGTACAGAGACCACAGAATCGGCAGGGTGGGACACCTCAGCACAGAACACACCAGCTGAGATGAGACACACGATAAACATTAAGTTCAACCTCACCCTGACTAAACAGATTAAAATCGTATATTTTTAGAAATTAAAATCTAATTTTGTGGTCAGATTTTAACACTTTCATGACTTTTCCAGAAGCAATTTTCAATGTCTTTTCCAGACACATCATGTTTTCCATTCTGCGGAAATCCCAATTTTAAATTACATTATATTTCCAATTTTCCATGACTGTTAAACACTGCATTTTACAGCTTAATTTACCACTGTAACCAGCAACAAAGGTCACCCCCAGCTGCTCTGGTTTGGAACATTCGCTGCGGGGTTTGGGTACTATGTACTTATACAGCATCTCCAGAGTGCGCTCGAAACAGGCAAACTTCATCATGGTGTAGGGGATCTGCCTCAGCCACAAGGGATAAACACCCTTATAGAACCTGCACACACAATAACAGTTTGTAAAAAAATAAAAACATGATCATTAAACAACAGTTTAACAGTCATACAATCTATGCTGAAGATCTACTCACGCGTTCAGCCCCTCCTCGGAGTACATTTTTGGGGCGCACTCTCTCAGGGTGTTTGCGTAGCCCGGCTGCGTCTGGATACGCACTTTGCATGCTTCCATAGGAGCCAGTGCAATATCTGCAAAAAACTCAGCACTGGCAGAAGCTGCCAGATAAACGGAGGTTCTCCACAAATAAGCTTTCTCCTGTTCAGCAGACCAAAAGAAACAACAGCAGTTTACATTTAAGCATTTGGCAGACGCTTTTATTCAAAGCGACTTACATTGCATTATACTACACATTGTTTCTAAGTAGGTGCAATCCCTGGGCTCGAACCCATGACCTTGGCATTGTTAACGCCATGCTCTAACCACTGAGCTACAGGAAAGTTACAGGAAAGTTTAGTTGTAGATCTATTTTTGAAATAATTTGCTGCCTCTCATTAGTTCCTATTTTCTCAGTTTCTCTAAATAAGACGCGTACCTCTCCAAGCATGTCATTGTAAAGGGCCTTGAAGACTTCATAGAAACCAAACTTGCAAGCCCTGCATGGAATAGCCAATGAATGTAGGGGCCCACCCTTTGCCCAGCCCCCTAACACCATCTTCTCTTAGTGCGACAGAGAAGCCATTAAACATGGACTTGTATTTCACTGGGTCAACCTGGAAGATAGTATGATTATTGCATTCAAAAAATGTCCTTTTTTAATACATGTATGTTCCAAACATTCTAGAGATAATACTGTCTGTACTACTTGACTGTATTATAAGGCTAGTTGATAGATGATACCTGGATGCAACATTTAACGAGATCAAGGGGCACAACTGCTGTGTGGGTGAGACCACAGCTCAAAACTCCTCCAAAACCACAGAGGGCATAATATTTATTTGACCCATATTCACAGCTCACATCTCCATCTGAGGGAGGAAAACACATCCAATAACATAAAACATCTCAGGCTTTTTTTTTGCTGTAACCACCTTGCATAATCATTCATTCATTTACATTCATGCATTACATTCACGCTTTTATCCAAAGCGACTTACATTGCATTGTACTATACATTATTTCTATGTGACCTTTGAGTATGTGCAATCCCTGGGATCGAACCCATGACCTTGGCGTTGTTAACCACCTCTAACCACTGAGATACAGGAAAGCTACATCACTAATCTACCTAACCTAACAAGACTAACCTAATGCATGTTAATGAAACCCAATGAAAAATAAATGTAAACTTAATCACTTTAAGCCAACTTAATGTACTTGGACTCCATGTAAAGAAGATCAGATTCAGCCCAAGGTCAATGTCTGTGAACTTTAGGTGACCTTGGGTCATTCTCAGCTCCTCCATACAGCTAAATGAATTTTACACTACTGAGCAAAACTAATGAAACACTTAACAAACAGTAACGACAAAAGGTTTAATGCAAACAGCCAATCCTAGTCAGTTAACAGAAATCACCAGACTCAGAGTCGTGTAAATCTGTGAAGAAGGTTAATTCATTACGAATGAAATGACGGATCCACTTTTAAATATGCCAGCCTAATTTTAACAAGCTTATATCACCATACGTACAATCTTAATAAAATGATCAAAACGAAAAATATAACAACAACCACATTATTAAAAACAAGCATTAAACATGACATATATATTAATGGTTAATTGCGTAATGTTTATAATTATAACTCCAATACAAGAAAGAAGAATATCTTACCGTTGTAAGCTGCTGCAGCCAGCTGACGTTTTACCTGCCGACTCTCTTCTGTATGCGCGTCTACAGGTTTAATGCAGAACAGAGTATGGAAGGGACTCGACCGTGCCAACTGCGTTAGGGTAGTCGGGTATATTCTTATAGAGGAGAGTTTGCTGCGAAAGCATACAGGTGAGAATAAACGTCATTCCACCTTTACAATGAACGTAAGTAACTAGTTTATAAAGTTTTTTTGCAGAGCACCTAGTTAATTGGTTATTCACAGGCTTGGGATAGTTTTGAAAGTACTATTTGAAATGAAACAATCGACTGACCTGTTGGTTGTCCCTCCAGGGTTCAGTCAGTGGCAGGTGAGCGAGACATCAGATGACCTCAGAATCATTTATGATGACCTCAGAATCATTTATGCTGACCTTCCGTGACGTCACTACAGCAAGAGAACGTCAGGCTGTGCTACTGTATATTCCGATTCACTAACCCATTTAGCGAATGATGCTTTACTTAAAACATTTAACATACATGATTTAAACCGATTAATGTATCACAGATCACATTGCGTTAAAGGTTACTTAAGCGTTGAATTCTAGTAATGGTTAATTGCTAAAGCTCAACTTTTCAGACGGTATAAGGAGATTAAACTAAATGATACGGTCTATTCTGAGCCCGTGTAAAGGGTCTTGCTGTTATATCCTTCTTACCTATACGAGATCATAATGAGGTCGTTATTTCCAGTCTCTACAAATCACTACTGCAAACTATAAGCAAAAAATACATTCACAATATTAAATTGTAGTTAAAATGTCTACTTAAAACAAGGATTAAAAAAATTCAATTAAATTGTATACCTAGTTTTGCAACAGAGAAGTCAATAAACTCTTTAAAGATACATTATACATGCAAATTGAGATGCAGCCTTATTTAATAATCAATTGTTCTGTTCATTGTCATTATGCAGTTTGAACATGTAAAATTAAAATTAAATTGAATAACTCGCCTTTTTTCAGAATACTTTGCAAATACAGTTTATTGAAAATATTTGTATTTCATTAACAGATACATAAATACTACAAGTGGCATCAATGTTAAGATAAATTCGGCACCTTTGAAGAGCTACATGTGAAAATAAATGCAAAAAAGTCACAAGACGACACTGATTGTTGTTTACAAATAGAAGTGAATGTAAATAGCAAACTCTCCTTTAGCATCGCCACACATAGACACTCATTCATACACAGCACCAACATTAACCTGTAACACAAAATCAAACACACACTCACACACACAACATTCAAAGAAAAACAACAAAAAGTGAGAATAAGGGCTCCTGTCTCTTTAAAACCATCCTCCTTCTTCAAAACAGGAACGAACTGAGAATGTCACACAACAGCTTTGAAATGCTGTCGTGTAAATTTATACAGAAAGTAGATAAATGTCTATGACTGCGATGGCTGCTGAATCAACAAAGAGTTTGCCGAGGACAATAGAAACGAGATGGTTACTTGTCTTGTTTAGTTTTAAATGTACAACATTCATTTGCTGGTGCTGTCGTCTGCCCCACTTTGCTTGAAGAGTCCAACCTCATTAGTCTCCATGGCCTGATATACAAAGAACAGGAATCCGGCCACTGCGCTTAGCAGCAGGAGCTGCATCCACACTGGCAGGCCACGCCGTGCTCTGGTCTTCACAGCAGGGGGCGCCACAGGCTTGGAAGCGGTGAGAGGGACGGCAGCCACACGTGGAACAGATCGGGTCTCTGTGTAGCACGTGCTGGTTTCTCTGAGCTCTGTGTGACGAAGGCGAGATTCGTCCAGCCACGAGTCACCCAGGGGCCGGCCAGCTGCTCCTCTGATTGGTCGCCGACAGGTGGCGCTAAGAAAACGCATAAAGATGGTGTTAATATACATTCATAATTAATAGGTGTGATCGAAATGCTTTGTACAAAGCCCTGGTTCACGTTTTTACGCCATACCTGATTCCAGTGGGTGTGCTCAGGTTTTCACTGGGAAAGATCTCCTTTAGCACATCTCTCTCCACTGCCTTCGGGGTCTGATCAATGGCTGAAACCTTCTCGACCTGCGCACAAGGACGGAAGCATTGCGAGATGAACGCTGATCCACGATAGAAAGCCATTAAACCACACAAGCACTGCGGTTCTGAAGATCCACACCGTTCGCAATGCCAGAGTTGACCAAAGTGATACAGATTTAGGTGCACAGCTTCATTAAACCCTACATCACCCCTCACAGTGAAGTTCCCTCATCACCGTAATACACCCGTGAGGCCAGATGCTTTAACTACCTCACTGTATTACCATTGCAGTGTGCTTGGTTTCCATCTGGATGCTATTAGGTCCTCGCACAGAAGCGATTGGGGAGAGGAAAGGGGTGATTTTGGACTGCTTTCTTTTGGGCTGTCTGTCTGGTGAGCCGCAGCTCTCCTGATAAAGCGAGATACGTGTGGTTACACAAACAGTACGGATGCTTATTTCATAACATCACTGCACCGGTTTTGAACTACACAAGGAAAATAGCTTGAAAAGGAAAAACGCAATTCGTCAACTTCAAACCTGGGAAACGTTAACGGAGACAGGTAGAGAGTCTTTTAAAGCCATACGGGAAGCAGATTCTCTTAAATGAACCGAGGATGATGGGAAATCTTCTCTCTGGCCCTCACGTGGAGAGGAAAGATGGCGCACCGTGTCGATCAGAGGTTTGGAAGGTTTGTTCTGACTCTGATAAGGCTGGTTGGGTTTTGAGAGCTTGGCTGTAGTCACAGATTTGGTTTCCCGAGGCAAAGCCTTCAGAAAACAGACAGAGTCTAATAAGCTGCTTATTAAATTATGTAGTAATTTACCATGTATTATTAGATCCGGGCTTCCTGCATGTTTTAACCAATGAGTTTCTATGTTTTCCACCCATTTGTGATTACTGGATAAAGATTTAAAAGAAAAATTACCACAGGAGAACGGCTCGTATATTTACAGCTCAGTATATCCTTCGTACCTTGGTCGTCCACCTGAGTTGACAATATTTTTAAAATTAAGATGCTTTACCGCGGTCTCTAAAACTGAATGCATGTAAAAAGACATTCTGTTAAATGAAACAGGGGCCAGATACATTTACGATAACTTAAGTTCAAAAATAAAAATGTATGCAATCACCTCAACACAAGCAGTATTGAGCAGCGAAACAAGCGGTTCACGATTGGACTGTCTAATCGGAGGGGAAGTGATGTCAGCGGAATTCTCATCAAACTACAGAGAAAACGGATTTAAGACCACAAAACAGCAGGCCTAAGGTAGGAATACGCTTCATAAAACAGTTTTTCAACATTCAGCATGTCTACAAAAAGTTAACCTATTTTTAATAGACTACACATTTCAACAATATCTTGAAGTAGTGAAATTATTTTGTGATGGAATAAGTGATAATTTACACACGGATGGACAGGAGCACCTTCTCAAATGGAGTATCCTCATGTAAATTACACACAGTTGACTGGAAAGGAGAGTTGTGATGTTTGGGTGATTCTGACCAGTTAAACTCAGGGATGGAGGAGCGCCTAGACGGTTTCGGTTCTTTCGGCACTGCCTTTAATATTAAACTAAAAGTCACAAACACAATGCCACCCAAATACAGTATCATCTACAAGAAGTTCACGAGGCTTCTTGCCTGTACCTACCAAATTCTGAGCTTTCATCTTCACCAGAGGAACAGAAACCTCCTTAACTACCGAGATGTCAGAATAATCCTAAATAGACACGATTTCCCAGAATATTAAAACATAAACAGGCAGAAATGATCAAAATGATTCTTCCAACACTTGGAGCATTTATGACCATATAATATATATATTATAATATGCATACATTAATTACGGTGCAGAAATGCCCATTTATGGATAGTTCATTGATACCACTAGATATTAAATGAACAATTAAAAACTAGCTTATTATTTTGTTTATTTGGAACTTGCTTGTCTCTTAGAATGGTCATATCACCCAGCTCTAATGTAACTATTGTAAAATGACCAAATGTCTAAATGAGAACATGAGTGTAACCAAAAAAACGATGTTTTAGGGAGGAACGCTAAATTGACACCTTCTCTGAGGGAGGAGCTTTGCTGGAATCAGGGTGGAATGAACGAACTGGCGCACTGCGTCGTTTCAGAGATTCAGTCTTAGACGAGACTTTTGATGTCCTGTCTGTAAACAAAGGCCTGGACTCCTTTCCTGCAGTCTGCGATAAACAAGTTCTTAAGATTGATCATTTGTCATTCGGTTACATTTGTATGGTTTTCTCAGGGCACCTACCACAGGTCCCGTTCTTCTCCTGTTTTTGGTATCAGGAAAGAACTCTGCAGATGAAAGCTCAGAGTTCTCCTGAAACCACACACACACACACACACACACACACACACACACACCTCACTTACTGGAGATGTTCAGTAAAATAGGGCTTGTGGTTCAGATTGCTTCTACAACATAAATTAGGAATTTTGAACAAAACTGGAATTTTGGATTTTAAAACTGAAACTGTGTGCTTTAAAACATGCTGTGAAGAAGCTGATGTAAGTCACGCATGTAAACTCAGTTGTAGTCTTTATGAAGCCACAAATTTGGGTATTTAACTGTGTGTAATGTATGTTGCAGAGCAAAACAGGAAAGTCTTTAAGTTATGTGGGTTTTAAAAACCACTTGAACCTGCACAGATCCATTTACGAACAAAGTATGTTACAGCAACGCAAGACACCAGCCCAACCAAACCGTGCTGCAGACCCCAACACCCTTGTGTGGATCCCAAATGTTTTTTTTAACCCTTTAGTGACCAAACATCAAGAACCCATGTGACGTGCAGAAATAACAACATCAGATTGAGTTACGGTGTCGTCACTTGCGGGAACCATCTGATCCAGCCTGTGAGAGGACGTTTTTAATTTCCTCTTAATGTTCAAGGTCGGCCAATCATCCTCCTGCTTATCCCCCTACACAAACACACGGCAGAAGTTCTAGAACGTTCTGTGCTCTCCACTGCTGTCTTCAGAAGGCAGATAAAGCGTGAACAATATCAAGTCACGTTAAAGACATTTGGTCAGATCTGATGTCTTCTGGGAGTCAACAGCAGGTGGCACTGCTGCATGCTGAACAAGTAACGTGGGGAATAAAGCAGGTGGTCAAGTGAAAAAAAGGCAATTTTTTTAGTGGACTCGTGTTTGACAGCTGCACAATGAGGCCAAACAAATCTTTCCACAGCAGAACAGGACGTTTAAACTGTGACCCATTTACATTGAACTGAATCAGTGACGAGCTGTTTACACATGAACTGAATGAAAAGTAAAAAATACAGCTTTGAGTTTCATATAAAATCACACAGGAATGAGAGGGCATGACAGAAAAAAAAGATAATAAACATTTAATATATTAATAATTTAACATATTAATAAAGCTTAAGTATATATTGTGAAAATGGTTATATGCAACCCCCGCTTTCTAGATACCCACACTGACTGTTGTAAGCCTCTTTTTCTATGTTTTGAGGTAAATAGGTTTTGCAGTTCATTTCATCCAAGATACAGTTTGGATAATCAATGGTTAACTCAGATTTGGCAAACCGCCCAAAGATACTATGCACAATTAAGTCATTCTTCCTTACTCTGCTGTGCTGGCCACTGCGTGTTCTGGTGGTCACGGTTGCGTTCCCTCTGCTCCTGACTGGTCTCTCCACAACTGGGACTGGTTCTGCTTCCACCTCTGGTTCAGGGTCAGGTACAAACACTGGAGCTGGTGCTGCCGTTTCTGATGAACAGTCAAGAGCATTTTAACATCTAACCAAACACGACACAGAAGCTCAAATGAAGGACAGGGCTCGTCTGTTACCTTCTTCCTTGTCACTGTACTGGTCTGAATCCGTGTTTCCATTTTGGCTGCCATCGGTCTGCGATGCCTCTGAGGGCGGGGCCACCGTCTCAGGAGGCCCCTGATCCAGCAACTTCTGAAGCCTCTTCTCATAGACGTTCCGAGTTGATGCTGATGTGAAGAAAAAACATTGGTCGAGACGTGTCATCATCAAACATCGTCCTGTTGTTGTCGTGTGCATCTTTTTTTAATAAAGCACAAGATAAAATCTCTATACATAAACCATGAGTCTATTAAACGGCTTCGTCTGAGGAATTTTCAACATCCATTTAAGGGCATTGAAACTATTCAGGCCAGAGTTGAAAAAACACGCAAAGCTGCATGCCTGACAAAACTGCTGATTTACTGATAGCCGCTATAATACAGTGAAGATTGTTCCAGACACTGAAACTTTTTTTAGATGCTGAGTGGCAAGACGAGTCTTTTGGGAGTAGTCACAGAAATTAGGGTTAGTTATAAAGGATGTACGTTGTTCAAGAAACAGTGACAGTTTTTGGTTATTTTTTTAACCAAGAAAAAAAATGAAGTTTCACTTCAAAAAAACATCCAAATATATTTCTATAACATTCTGACCACTATATCAGTTTTACCGATTAAAATTCACTTCATTTTGTTGTCTAATGCAAAGATACACACACAATTTTAAATGTTGTTTAACTGTCCAAATACTGTTTGGGGGCCACAGTATGAGCTAACATAAGATTACACCATCTGTTAATAATTTGTTTAACAAGTTAAAAATAACAAGTTTTGATCTCACCTACAATGGGTCCAGCATTCAAACCGTACTTCAGCAACAGGTCTTTCAAACCCTCATTGGTCAACTCGGTGACATTGATTTCCTCCGGGCGAACTTTGTCTGTTTTCCTAGTGGCTTTCTGTGGGGAAGAGAAGCACATTATCATTACCAATATACAGTAACATTAAAAACTCATCTGTCAATTAATGTGGTTAATTTTTATCAGTTTATTATTCGCTTGTCATTTTAATACACGCACATACTACAAACCTGTAGTACAGTATGTGATGATGATGTCATGGGAAGTTATTTCCACTTGTCGGAGCAACAGGTGTCTAAACATGCCTAGCAGGCCCCTGATTACACACCTGAACAAAATGCCTGGGAAGATTTCTCTGCTTGTTTGGAAACTCAAGCAAATTCAAAGAAATTCCCAAGTTTTCCCCAGGGAATACACATACTGCCTTGAGAAGCTATAACCACATGAGAAACAGCTCCGAGGCAGCTGGGTGGAGTTTGAAGTCAAGATCATGTGCACGGAATTTCAAGCTCTAGCATGTCACTTCAGGAGCAAACGTTAATCTGGATCCACACTGATGCCATTCACACTCAAACAAACAAATACACATAGACTGCAACAAGAACCACCTCCTTAGATTGCAGACAATGATGGTGATTTTAGGTTAAGGTTGCAAGAATTCAAACACGAGCTTTCGCGAAGTGCGGCAATGCACAGACGATGCAAATCCAACAACATTCCTTGGAGTCAAGCTTTGATTCTTAATTCCAGTCATGTGATTGAATGTAATGGTGCAAACAGTGGAGGAGGAGAGAACGCATTATGAGGGATGGGGCAGACAGGAGGCGATCGGATTTTGAGTTCCAGCCAATTTCGCTCAAGTTTCATTGTAGGGGCCTTTAGAGGGGCCGATCTGAAATGCTGCCTTCTCAAAAACAGTTTCATAATCACAGCATTCCAGCAGGAAGGAGGGGGAAAACCTTTTCCTCTGTCCACGGACACCACCCTCATGCTTATAAACGTCTGCAAACATAAGATTCAGCACGAGTCGCACGTGAAAAGGGGCCTCATGAATGAAAAATGGTTCAGGTACAATAAACAAAAACTTGATGGTCAGATTTCGGTATATTTCGTACTTCTGAGACCTGAGCCTGTGGGCTTACGTCAAAGAAAACAGCGCTCACAACTTTACCACTGCTCTTAAAATTTACAATAATGAGGCAAGCTGTGGGTAACCCACATCTGCCTTATTGTGGCTTTTGTGTCACCATCAAAACTAAACGATTTGGAATGCAAAATAGCATGACTGACTCTGGCTAAAGTTGTGGGAGGATTTGGTTCCAGTGCATTGCATTTAGGTGAACAAGTTTAACAAGAATGTATTCATTTTTTAAAGAATTTAACATGTGAAAAGCTTCTATAAGGACCACAGCATGTGCAAAATTACATATTGCACTAAACTATGGCACGCACAGCAATTAAAACATACCGGAGATGTGTGCCATGCATTCCAGAACTTACTATCTGAGAGACGGTGCAAAAGTTCAAAGAGGAACAAAAAGCGCACGCGCGCACACATCTGGCAGCCGAAGCACAAATTCCTCTTCACAAGACAGTATTTCCTCAATAAAGAGACCAAGCCCACTATGAAAACAGCCATATGCTGCTCTGAAGTTATCCTACAACTCACAGACGTACGAAGGGGAGCAATGATTGGCTAACTTGCTGCTTACTGTGCATTTGTTTACAAGTACAACAGTATTTTGTACCTAGTAAACACAGGTTCTGATTTTTTTACTGCAGTAAATGGCAGTTAATGACAGGGGAACGCCCATGTAAGACAATTTCACAATGACAGGCCACACTACCTTATTTACACACGACTGTAGCTGTACCCTGTAGTTTACATATTTCTACTTAATACACAAGGACCAGTTCTGTGGAGTTGGGTGAAAAGAGGATAGAGGTCCAGCAGAATTAACCCAAACAATAACTAGTATTTACAGTGGACAGTTTATTAATAATGGCAACCATGTAACACACTCATACCAGAGATAAAAACAAATAGGTAAACTTTTTTTAAACATTCAGGTTAATTCTTTTGCCAGTTGTGACAAAACATTGGAGTAACAAATTAAAAAGTAAAGGGAAAACAGAACGTTTTTCAATTCTCTTAAATAAGAGAAAAGAACTGCTGATGTAAGACTAGGTATAAAACATCTTATGCTTGTGACAGGTTTACAGCCAAATCAAAACTAAGGATCTTTTCCATTTCCTTCTAAAATGACTGAACCCGACTGCAGATGTACCACAGCTTTTTAGAGAAGCAGCTGTTATAATCATTACTCGGTTTGATAGCTGCATGAGGAGGCAGCACAAAGAAGCGAAACAACTTCACTATGAAATTACGTATTTATTTCCGCACTTCCACACAAGAATTTCTAACGTAGTGTAGATTCAAACCAAGGCGTTTAAGTTTCCTGTGAATTACAGCAATGGACACGCCTCAAACAGATGTGTAATTAAATGGCATAGCAATGTATAATTCCTATATGTTAAAATAATTCTGCTAGTCAGATACTGCGAAATTAAAACACACACACACACATATATATAAATACATATACATATATTTTCCATGGACACACGGGTAAAACTTAAATCATTGAATTAACCTGTGCTATTTAAGCGGGAACAGTCTAACATGAGTAAAACTTAACCAGCAGCACGCCGGTTTGTTTATATTGATACAGAAATCTTGAGCACAGCGCAAATTTGACATAAATTCACTTTAATATCATAATCCGCTGTAATAAAAACGCTTTGAGACGCACGACTTGGGAACGTTGCGTCAAACTGTCCCATTACAATCAATCAATGGAATTTGAAACATTGTAAAAAGACACTAAATCTGAAAATTCAAATAATTTCCCGGGATTTTTTGTACACGTTCGGCAACCCCACGTGTTAGTTAAGTTATTTTGCTTTTATCGGTACTTTAAAAAAATATTTTATTTTGCAAATTAAATCAACTCCGTCAGATTACTTTAATGAACAACCCAAAACGAATGAAACGTCCAGGATCAACTCACCCTCCCAGAGCGGCTCTTGTTTGACACAACCGGGACTGGAGGCAGTTCTTCGTCGCTGGAGAAGACATCTGGAGAGCCGCTACTCTTTTTGTTTTGCGCGGTCAGATTCTTCAAGTACAGCTGCACGTACACGTCCTTTCTTTGGTCGCCGTTCGGCAGAGGCACATTGTGAGCCAGGAGCGCACTTTTAAGCTTATCTTTAGTTAACACCGAGGGGTCTTCCAGAAAATCCGACATGTCTGCTCCTCTATCACAGCGTTATTGGCTTAAGCACTGAGCAGGACACTATCGCTGGCTGAGACAGGTTTCTTTTATGCGATCATAGTGACTGTCTTAGGTGAGAGACCCCTATTGGATGCGTGCCGCAGAAAGGAGCGCTCTGATTGGTAGATACGCAAAATTTAAACTCGCAGCCGATGAATTCACCAGCCGACCAAATCGAGGCACTTGCGTGTGGGTGATTTACCCACAACATGTGGGTTTTAAACTTCAGATTGAATTTAACAAGGGAAAGGACAAAAAACACATTTAGTGGACCAGAACGGGCCATCTACTGCAATACTGATGATAGCTTTAAAATAATTAGTTAAAACATTAAAACTAAGACTTGTTTATATGAGAATGAAATACACGTATAAAATCACGTTACAGATGCCTGAAGGTACATCAAAATTTTATTGGCCAAATGATACAACTTGCCATGTTGCAACAAAAGACATTTTTACAGAACTTAAGTCACTTAAAAGCTTTACAAATTTACCAGCATCCAAATTCTCTCATGGGGAAAACATTTACCACAGGTTCACACTGCTATTGATTAACAATCGTATATAACGTTCCTCAAAACCACCGTCCATTGACGGATGAAATCGAACATGAGTTCTTGCATATATTCCCTTTAATTGAAATGAATGTACTAAAAGCACGTTGTAACAAAAAAAACAAACGAAAATTTTAACCAAAGTGATCAGTGCTGTAGAAACAGACCGCTGTGAAGGAGCAGAACGCTGTGTTGTGAGCATCAAAGAGAGAGCGGGCAGCTGGAGGGTCAGCGTTTACCCTCAGCTCTACCGCAATCACCTGATGCTCATTTCCACAACGTGTATGTGTGCGTTTCGCTCTTTAATCGCCACGCTCCAAAAGTCATGCTCGGCAGTACGGCCCATCTCAAGTAAAGAAGGGTGGTGGCACAGCACTCTGCTGGGGTGTGGTTTCCGTGACCAATCCTGTCTCCTGACCTCTCCCGTGACCTCTCCTCCTTTGGCTTCTTCTCTTGCTCTCCACACTCAGGCCTTGATCTCTGCTGGAGGGCAGTATAGTGCCTCAGGGTTCTCTGATGTCAGTTCCTCTGTAAGGGATAGAGGTTTTATTATAATCTGCAAGGTGTGGAATGGTTACATAAATCACAGCATTTAATAACATCTAATAACGTAATAATCTGGCAGATGCTTTTATTAAAAGTGACTGGCTCGTTCATTGGGGCACATAATAAGCCTATTCCTGACCTAGAACTTTCAAATAGTCACTCATTAATGACAGCCATTGAGTTTGTAGTCATTATACACATGATATTTCCCTCTGAAATTCTGAATAGGTTTTTGCAATTGAGGCTTTTGACTTTTTCCATTGTATTTTTTATTTGAGTTTTTTTCATTTAATTCTACAACATAGGTTACACAGTGTGCACTGTAAAACAACTTATAATTTGACACAAACTGGCATTATGGCAAACAACCTTTGTATTTGAGGGCTATTTATATTGCTTTATTTAATGACTGATTTATGCATAGATAATGTATGATCCTGTTCGTAAGACATCTCATACACTGTCTTATTCACGGCTATTTATGTAAAAGCACCTGTAGAACATTTATTTATAAACTGCAAGAAAATGTGTGTCAAAATAAAATAACTTTATTTGTAAATACATTTTTAGAAGCCATTGCTGGTTACACAGCCCACCAATCAGCAGTAAGGACCAATAACTGATCAACCAAGCGTATCTGATCAATTGATCAACATATAAACTCACCAGGCAAGACACATTTCCACAAGCCGTATGTTTTCCCTACAGCAGTCTGCCACAGACGCAGAGTTCCATCCTCTGACCCACTGGCATAAAGCTCCCCATCAGGGCTGAACCGCACACAGTGCACAGGCCCGAAGTGGCCCTTATAGGACTCTGAAGGGGAAACATATACACTTTGCTTAACAAGCTCATATATGTACATATATGAACTGCAAGACCCTATGTTCCCTCAAACACATGCATCTTTTTGAATAAGCAGCGAGTGTACTTGTTCTTACTTTAACAGTCTATAAGCATGTTTGCTTATACATTTTATACACTAGTTTCTGATTAAGAAACATATAATATTTAATTTGTTCAGTGCAAGTACATTCCTACCCATTTCCTCCTTGGTGCCGTAGTCATATTTGTAGAGTTTGAAATCATCTCCCCCAGCAACAAAAAAATCTTTCTCGGGATGCAACGAGGCGGAGTGAATAGAAGCAGGAGCGTCTACAGTCTTTATCAGATCCAAACTGAAGAAAACAGACATCGCCTTGAGAAGCTTGGCTTTATCAGATGTCAGTACATTTTTAAGGGCATGTTGTCTGCCAACTGACCAAGGTAACATTTGCATGATATGACAGATTAGAGGTTTAAAACAAACATACTTTCATTTACATTGAAGCATTAAGTAGATGCTTTTAGTCAAAGCGGTCGTCTACCTGTGGGCTTTATAAAAAGCAATAGTTCTTCCATAAGTGATGACAAGAATCTCTCCATCAGGGACGTACTCCATGCTGCTCACGGACGCCTCAAACGAAAGCGTCTTTACTGCCTCCTTTGTGTTCCTGTCCCAAAGCCTACACATGAACGTACACACAAACTCAAACTGACTGATTTAAATAAGCTTATTACATATAATGCAAGACTGAAGACATGGAGCTGGCAATTGCTTAACCTTACTGTCCACCACAAGGTTTAATGGCATTCACTATTTTCGATGCTCACCGGATAGTTTTGTCCTCAGCAGCTGAGAGAATCTGTTGGTCATTGTTACACCACAAGGCTTTCTTTATAGCAGAGGTGTGGCCTGCAATCTCCTGGGGTTCTGCAATACAAACAGTATTGCAGTAATGAGCCATACAGTCATGCATGTCGTTTACTTCTCAGCAGTACATGCTTTCCCTGGGGATCATTACTAAATTCACGCTCTACCAGTTGAGCTACAGGAAAGTTACATACCTGCCTCAGGTTTGCTGAGGTCGTAAATGCGAAGCATTTTATCATTCCCGCCAGTCAGGAGACAGTTACTGTCCTGTTGATTAAATACATGCTGGTGAGGCATACGTGTCACTCATACGTGTCACTCATACACATACATTTAACAGAGACGGTGCTTATGTTACGTACACACGCCTTTATATGCCATAATGAACACAACTGACATCAGTAATATCAATATTTTGGACACAAGTCATACCTGTGTGAAGTTCACAGATTTTACAATGTGTTTATGTGCCAGGGTGAGGACCTCATCTCCACTGACAGCATCCCACACCTTTCTGCCAGAGGCAAATGAAAGACATTTTAACATGTTTTAAAATGCTTCTTTTGTGGGTGGCATGACCACAGCTATTTGAACTATCATGCACTTGCGTGGATTGCACCCAAATTCGATTTTGTTGGTGCTTGTACTTACGCTGTAAAATCTGCGGCGGCTGTAGCTGCTTTTGTAGCTTCTTTATTTAAGGTGGCACCCCACACAGCACCCTTGTGACCCAAGAATGTCCCGATCCAGTCCCCTGTGTCCCCCTGGCGCAGCATAGGTTTGCCATCTGGGTACAAAATTGCACACAAAGAATTAACTTAAGCACATCCAAGACTAGTTCTGAACATCAAATGTTTAAACTTATCACAAACATGGCATCACTTATGTATTCCTTGATCGGCAAAAGAGAAAAGATAGACATACATAGAATACATACCTTTACAAGCACTAATAAGGAAATATCCATAAGGGGTTACGCCACTGAACGCCAGATCCACAACAGGTCTGGTGTGACCAGAGCAGGTGAGAGGAGTCTGTCTCATAGCCATGCTCTCTGGAGACCTGGTGAGCAGTAACGGTATATGAGACCCCATTTTCACTGGCTCTTTCTCCCATACATCAATGCAGATCTAAAAATTCGTAAAGCTCGCATGCACCATGCATTCATCAGAACAGATGTGCTGGCTAACACAAGCTTGGCTAGCCAGGAAATCAGTCGTTACCTTGTAAGGACAGCACACCAACGACACACAACAGTGCTTTGTGGCCAGAAAAGCGTCAGGGAGGAACCCAGCTACAGTGCTGTGCCACCAGCTACACAAAGTGCAACTCGTGTGCGTGAGTGTGTGTGCGAGCTACACTCGACACCTTCGCTAACGCTACAGGAACATAATGGAAGCACAGGCGTGATAATCGTGCGTCATTTCCGGTCCGCGAGACACAGGATTGGTCGGAAACATGCGGCTATGCCATCGGGACCAACTATTACAGAGCTAATCCAAACGTATTGTATTATTGAAATAAATTCAATGTCTTATATTAAATATAAAACTGTCAATGAATTAATTCTTAATTACAAACAAAACAAAAATATTATTTATATTAATATTATTTAGAAACAATTTCTGTTCAAAATCACCCTGTTTGTGTTTTTGTTCAAAATTCTGTTCGTTTCTTGGAAAACAATTTCAACATTGTTTATAATGTGTTGTTTTGTTGATATATTTATTATGCATCCAAATGTATTGTTACAAATCATATTTATAAATCCAAGTTTGGGACGAATAAAACAGTTTTCTCTATTATAAGGTGTACACTAGCCCCTGGTTGTTCCTTTTCTATGTTCCATTTGTATGTTATGTTTATATATTCTGAAATGTATTTACACACACAATGTTGTGAAAATATACATATTCGGATTTATCTCGTACTTGGGAACTTTTGAGCCATGGCGCGCCCCCTGTAGATATTTTGGTTATGTGCAGGATAAAATGAGAATTACGCTTCTTTCTCGTCATCTTCAGTGGTCACGACAGAAACACCTGGACAGGATGCGGCTAGGAATATTTTACATAGAAACATCCAGATGGAAACAGTGTGTCCGAACCTTAATTTGTTAAAACTCTAATGTTACATAACATCCAGTCATGGCAAACTGACGCGTCGTCTCTAATCTCATGATACTCAGCGTCATGGGACATTTACCTGGGAGAAATTTCCAGAAACACCCACAGAATATGTTGGAAAATAAACGAATGAATAAAAACAAATACACAAAATACAAATAATTAGAGAAGTTAAAGTAACACACAAAATATATAGGTCTATTAAATATTAGATTAACCAATTCACACAAATGTTTATAACTGTTTATAAATTCTTTATTACTGATTTTTTTATTATTACCCATTGAAGGTAGCACAAATTTTTTCTTTCATGTCTAATTCAAATACCGATTTAATATTGTTTAATTGCCATTCTAAATCCTACAAATGGCTTTTAGAAGTGAGCACAAATTTCCTATTTGCGGTCAATGACCTAAAAAAGAGGAAAAGCAAACACCGCTTCATTTTTACCTGAATATTAACTTAGTTACAAAACAACGCTGAAAGCTTTATAAACACAAATGCAAAGCAACGTTTGAGTCACGTAGTACCATCATGCACTGCGGCAGTCCCTTAACACACAGGGGTGGGCTTCTACACCAGAGCGTAGAAGACTGATTCATTTGATCAACCGATTCACTGAGTCTTCCAGTGGAATGTACATTTCGTCAAATAATGTTACCACTATGCTTTTTATTTTAAGTACAATTGTATGGAACACTATGATTGCTCCTCATAATTTCCCTCCAAAACAAAGTTCCTACAGTCGAGCGATTTAAATACGCGCCAGACGAGCCACGAAGTGAATCAAAAAGAATCATAATCGGTTCAAACGAATGAACATTTGCGATTTGAACATGTTCATTGGAGGCGTAACCCTACAGAACCGGAGTTTAAATCCGCACACAGTTTTACTTGATCGCATTCATTGAATCTTCTGCTTCGTCGATTAGAACTTTCCTGATCTCAGAACAATTAAACAAACGTGTAAACAATGGCAAATTACATTCATGTTCCCGAAGGCGCGCCGGTGGTTCCTAAACTAGACGTTACGGTGGACGAGCACGATTACAGAGCCGGAGCGCTGAAATTGATCAAGACGCTCAGACCCCATTGGAAACCATCGGAGGTCAAAATGAAGGTAATTTCTGTGCCTTTTCTCGTTGTAAGTGCCGCACTTACAATAAGGATGTTGTAAGTGCCGCAAAAGCCGACAGCAGCTTTTTTGACTTGCGTTATATAATGCAGAATGCGAAGTTGAGCCTTCAGATCGTAAGCTGCGTCACTACATGGACCGATCAGCCCCATGGCGCTCAGCAGAGACGCACCGCCAGCCAAGCTGTCAAAGCAATTCTGTTATAATGCTCTTATTCATGAAAATGTGCTTATTTCCTTCATGTAACAAAATATATGCAATAAGACACTAAGTCGGCTTTTAGAACAATAGACGTAATTGTAAGAGGAAATTGTAATAGTAAAATTTAACGGAAAACGAGTGGGCGGTGGATCCTAGCTATTTGATACATTGTAGTTTACATGTGTTACTGACCATGAATAACGCATGTAATTATATACAGGTGCGTGCGTGTTTTTTATCAATCTTCCTTTTTGTGGTTTTAAAAATGTCACATCCTTGCGCAAAACCACTGTAACACCTTACTTATGTGTAATTACGATTTAAGTAATTAGTTAACGTTTAAGCATTTGGCAGACTTACAAAACTACGTTTATTATGATGCCTTTTAATAATTTCATTATGAAAACGTAATAATTGTTATTGTTCATTAAACATATCTTTGTGTCTTTGTTTAGTTGCTATAACCATAATAAGGGTTCATCTTTTGGTGTAAATAATATAAAGGATTTCATTCATTTCTGGTGGTTATTTGCAATCCAGTGACAATTGTACTAGTTTAACTGTGACAGCGCACATACGTCATTCATTAATTAACCTGAGATGAGAATCCAAAGAGGGCGATGCCTTTCACAAACCTGTTAACACAAAGCACAAAAAATAAACAGCTCTAGTGTTTCAATAACCGATTTCCTAGAACTATTCCTGACTGTTCCTAGAACATGTAAATGTACAACCAATCATGCAACTACTCATTCTCCTGATATTTTTATGGCGTTGGATCTTGCATTTGACCTGTCTTAGACTTTCTTGAAACCAGTTCACAGATTCAGGAACCTGCATGTATGTACTGTTGACCACAGCTTTGATTATCTTTATTGTGGCAGTTCAGGTTTCCGTTGCCTTGGTGCTCAGTACTATGGAGATAGGAATCCTTTCTTTTGCTCTGTGCCATGGGAGACAACTTAAACCAAGTTTCTCAGGTGCTTAGTAATAGATTAAATGTCCTCTAACTCAAATATCAGCATGGCTAATTCCACTCAGGGTGCTTTATGAGTTATAAAATGATTTTACCATAAAAAGTCCTTCATTATCACAGCACAAGGGATTATTGTAGTTGTTTGAACATCACACACCTTTTTTGGCAATGGCAGTATGTTCCACTTAACGTAATAAACTAATTTAATCCACAAAAACAATGTATAAACTCACTCCCCCATGACCGCAAATGAAAACCACAAATAAAAATTCAGCAATCTGTAACAATATTCTTGTAAACCAAACACGGCTTAGCGGTGTGGAGGAGTCATTTCCTTGTATAAACAGAGTGGAAAGGGTGTGAATTACTTACTTGTGGAAAAGAAAGAATAAGATATGCATTGTTGTTTTAATAAACTTGAAACACAACAGGTGCTCAGCACATGCCAGACCCCTCAGATTCTGGCGAAAGTAAAATTCCTGACGTTCTGCAAACCGTCATTCGATCCCTGATAGTGCTGATGCTTCCAGTGCCCTGGAATGGTTAGCTTTCCAAACACGCATCATTTACATTAGTCAGACAATGCAAATTTGTTCAGCTGTGTCACATGGAGTATGGAGTATTTTTCTGGCATCAGTTTAAAAGGAGTCATCACACCTTAAAATGTTAGGGTGTGGTTAATTGTGTTTTGTTACTAAGCTGTCAAACATCCAGGTTTATAGGTTATAATTCTTTCATAGTTTATAGTTTATAATATATCTAGAAATACTTGGTGCTGTGACCTCCTGGGCAGCTGACTCAAATGAATGGAAAAGGAACTGCCAGAGAGCATGTGATGCTGATGCCAACAAATAATTTTTTTAATGAAACCCTCTAAAGGTCAACCTCAAAACATCAGCATGAGCTCCAATCTGCTTCTTTTCTTCTTTCTGCAGTCTTTTACAGACGGCATTACGAACAAGCTGATCGGCTGTACCGTCAGCGGATCCATGCAGGACGTGGTCCTGGTGCGCGTCTATGGAAACAAGACGGAACTGTTCGTGGACCGCGAGAACGAGGTGAAGAGCTTTCGGGTCCTTCAGGCACATCGGTGCGCGCCACATCTCTATTGCACCTTCAACAACGGCCTGTGCTATGAGTTTCTGCAGGGCGTGGCCCTGGAGCCTGAACATATCCGGAGCCCTGCCTTCTTCAGGTGAGAAACGGACACTTGCACAGCCAAAAAACTGTCTTTGTTCAAATTGGCTTTCTTGATTGTCAGAATAGGGCCGAACATTTTTGTCCTGTGTAACAGTAGGATAATTAATTGAGAACTAGTGTGACGGAGATAGAGACACTGCCATTGACCTCCAACTAGCCAGACGCTCGTCATGTAACGCCAACCTTCACCCAGTAATCCTTTAAGACAAGCGGTGACGCACTGCCCCAGGCTCCCTGCCAATACATGGTTCTCATTCAGCTGTGAAAGAACAAGGCTACTGTGTTAGCAGTGTGATAGCAAAAGTGTCGGCTGATAAGACCATTTACACTTTTCATGTAAAGAAATAGTCCTCGTTCCAATTCTGTATGACTTTATGGCCTCAGTTGAACACATATGCAATTACAAAGAATTATTTTTTAATGAATTGTTTAATCCAATTCACAAAGGCAGCCCGAATAATTTGTTTATGAATCAGACAGACACGGTTCTCGATTCCTAACTTAAATAGATAACATACTGACTCAGAAAGGAATTCAATTTCTGTTTGTTGTTCACACAAAACTGACTTCAGAAGCCTTGCATATTTAACACGTTAGTCATATGTACTACTATCTTAATACTTGTATGGTGACTTTCCTTTTGACGCTTAAAGACTTAAGGTTTCGTTTTTTTGTAATTGCATTACAAACTAGAACATTCATCAGCGTTCAGCGCTTGACTAAATGAGGACAGAATTTTCATTTTTGGGTGAACTGTCTCTTTAAGTACTTTAAGTATGCAGGTACTTTATCATCAGCTGAGGATTTCTCTTACTGTAAAGTATATACCACACATTTTGCTTTTCTTACAGGCACATTGCAAGGCAGATGGCTAAGTACCACGCCATACACGCCCACAATGGTTGGGTGCCTCAATCCGACCTC
>JAZGTJ010006205.1:0-25507 GCA_036877575.1 Botia almorhae | reverse complement strand
AGGTACTTGAGTTTCTCTGTCAATCCCTATTTTAGCTTGACATGCTAACGATCGTCTGGCCTGCTCTGACAGCCAGCCGATAAAATAAAATGTATGTCCAGAGACGGGCAGCAACTCGGGGGTCAATCTTCTCAGAGGCACAGTGGCTGGAGAAACCCAGAAGCTAATTTCTTCATGGCGGAAGCGAGGGGCTTTACATGCATTTAGGTGGTGAAAAGTAATGAGGGCGTGAGGGTGTGAGCAGAGGGGTCCATTACATCCTGGTCTCTCCATCAACGCGAGATCGTTTCCACAAACGCGCTACAGAGGGTTCGCCTAACAGCATCTCCCGCGGAATTAGCGTGGATCAATGCACCCTGTGTGTCATGTTTCAATCTGAAGATGTTCTCTTATGGCAGATGGTTCGCAGTTTATCACTTCAATTAGCTCTAACGCACAGATCGGGACTCAGGAGGGGGGGGGTTATCGGAAGCACTCAACAGAGTTACAGGCTACAGCCTTCCGAAGTCCAGCTTTACCACAAGATCTGCTAAACGACATCTCTCCCACCTGTGGCAGGGGGCCACATCTTGAATCGCATTTCCACCATCTACCACACAATTTAAAAGCATTAGCCTTTCACTACTGTTTCAAATCAGGAGATTAAAATGGCCAGGAATTTGAAATATAGCCAACAGGATGGAGTTTAATAGTTTTGGATGATGGATTGGTTCCGCTAATGGCCAAGGGATCCCTGTTTCACATAAACAGATTATTTCATTAAGGGCTTTAATTGGTAATAGATTGTATTGATCAAGGTTTTTGTTTTTTGGCTACTGTGCCTGTGACTTTCCTCCTCTTCCCATTGGCTGAAACTGTCAGCATGACGCCGCAAGGAGCTTTTACCTGCATCAGATGATTGGTTCAGCCTTCACATCTCATTTGACTAATGTGACACACCAGCTTGTCAGGCACCGTGTGCTCACTTTTTTGGAGAGCTGCCAACCATTTCTTCCACATTTGCAATTCAAGACTGTCACGAAATTAAATTCGTCCTGTTCCTCTGCGCTGAGAGGAATGTGGGAGTATTCAGTGCCATCATCACTTTTGGAAGGGTTTTCCAGATTTCATTTCACTTGTCTGTCAGTGAAATGCTCCGTTAATGTCATATGCAGGTCTTGCTGTGGACCGTATTTCAGTGTAGGCTATAACCCACCAAACTTTTGAAACAAATGTACATAGAACTAGATTATGAAGAAAAAAATGCTGTGCTTGCCTGTGCAGAAGTCACCAACAAGATGCTAAGATGTTGTGGGTGGTTTCCAAGGCGTTGCTATGCATTTGGTAAAGTGTTCTGAGTGGTTTTAGTGCACTGATATGCTGATGCGATGATGTTATGGGTGGTTGACCCAGAAAAAGGCACTTTATCACAGTTTAAAATAACTATACATTACACATTAAACATCAGATTATTGTTAGTGCTGATTCCAACCCTTAAGTAATTCAACATCAGGGTACACTTTATAAATGAATTAAACAAGAATATGATCTAAGAGAAGTCTGGTTAAAGTCATCATAGAAAGCCTACCCAATCTGTATGGAAGACAGCTTTCAAGGTTGCACCACCCCCTTTCCCCCAACCCCACCCCGCTACTATCTTTCTATAATTGATCATGTATTCCTGGGCAGGATCTTCTCTAGTGTCTGAGTGCCAGTGGGTAAATGTGGATCAAACATACAGATCTATTGAGGTCTCTACCGGCGGCACCCGCCAACTGCCACTGTCACAGGCCACCAAGAACACCGGCTACACCTCGTCATGAAATTTAAAAATAAATCCATTCATTTCCACATCAAAGCCAGTGCTGTCATCTGTCCTCACTAGCACAGCTTGGCAGGTTGAACTTGCCTCTTGGCAAGGTACTCGAGGTTCGTTTCTCTGGTTGGCTTTCACTCAAGGACAGGTTAGCCTCTGCTCTTGTTTGTTTGAAAAATTATTTTGGATAGACATTTTAGGCTTTGCAAGTGGAGTCAAAACTCCAGGGTGAGTTTCCCGGCCTTTCAAACTTTCCTAATTAGGTCTTTGGTGATGCAGTGTAATTAGTAGAGCTTGCTAAGGCAACATTATGCATTGGGCACCATCTCTACATCCAAGCAACCACCTATCAATCTTCTAAAACATCTTAGTTACCACATAACAATGCTCTATAATTCACCCAGAACACCCTAGTATCATGGTGACAACTTTTGCACAGTCAAGCACAATCCATATTTTCTTCAGAAAAGAACAAAGATCTAGTTCGTATTTTCCTGTTGCACTTCCAGTTGCTGAATGACGGTTCCCCATCGTTAACTCGAGCACTGACAGCAAGCTGTGCTGAAAACCCAAATGTGGACAGCTGTGATCATGTATTAATTCCCAGTGAACCTTTGGGTTGTTGATCCCGGAGGCTCTAGACTGCCATGATCTATCAGTACCAAATTCACTGAAGACCTGTGGTGACCCACGGGACTTGATGGTAAAGAGAGAGGGAGGTGAGACTGTAACTAACATACAAATACAAAAAATACAAATCTGTCATGCCATGACCCAAACATTTATCTGGGATGCACAAACCTTCTAAAACAGTAGTCAGGCTCCTGTAAACATCTTGGAAAGGCAAGACCTGTCGTCACTTCTTGAGTCTTTGTGTTTGTATTGTCTGTGCAACAAAGTATGAACTTTACTTAAATTACAATCTGCTAAAATTCAGGGGCTAAATGTTCATTCCGTGCTAAGCCATAATTGTCAACTAAATCATTGTAATCTTTTTTACAGCAAACAGGCCTTCCTTTACTGTCGGTACAATTTATAATGAAACTAGGCTAAACTGTAATTTAAGTAAAAGAGATGTTTGCGTTATTTCTATTCATAATGGCAACAGTTATGATAGAATGGCTGGGACTTGCGTGGGTGTAACTTTCATCTTAAACTGATTTGCATAATTATTATAGTGAACTAGGTGCTAAAGTAATTCAGACAGTGTGTTTAAATAAACAGCGCTATAAGTGGGCATACATTTTACACATACCCCCATGTGTCTGTCTGTGCTGCAGAAAAGGTTAGCCATCAGTATTTGGTTGCATGTGTAAACTGATAGGGGTGTTGCATGCCCACATGTGTGTAAAAACCCCACTATGTGGTTAACCATGTGCAGAGAGGCACTGATGGCAGAATGGGGTGGTGTAGCCATGACTGAGAAGTCCTTTGCCTGTAAGGAACTGACAGCAGGAGACTGGAAGGTGGTGCCAGGGAGGACAGCTTGTGCCAAAGTCAGTCTGCAACATGGCAAACCCGAAACTGAAACTGACTGATGTGGTAAGGGATGATGAAGCGTTGGTGACTGCTATCTTTGGTGGGTATACAACATTGGAGCACTTATTGGGGAAGGTAGGGTGTGCCCGGCACCAAAACTAACTGTCCTTAGGTTCATCAAGGCAAAGCAGGAGTACATGTCACAGAGGCTGAATGTGATTGGTCAACGATCACAGCATGGGCCGCAACAAAGAGCGAGTGTGTATGTGGGGAGGAAAGGAAAACTGTCAGAACGCTACACGGCTCACTCACTCTCTCTCCAGCTGTCACCTCAAATCTGGATCTGTCATACCTGTTTACACACTTGACACCTTATTACTGGGCAGCAATCGAAAGTCTTAAAGTCCAGCTCTGCTAGTTTAAAATCACACTTCCTCATTCATCTCCGAGTTATCGACTAAACATTGAGACTGATACTCTGCTACATTTGCTCAATAGTCTGGCTGGGAAATCAAAAAGAAGCGTATACCGCTTTTCTGCTGTTTGGCACTTGTTATGTAACTGAATGAGCCATAGGATAAAACGTTCTGTTCTAATTCAACTGGGACCTCCATTCTGGGCTTGTATCAGTAATACTGAAATATGAATAATGCTTCCACGATAAAAAGCCATCTGAGAAACACATGCAACTAATGGAACACAGGCCTTTGTATCACAATGCTTTTATTTGTGACACTGACTAGTAAGGACTTCATCAGATACTTAGAACACAAACATCATAGAAATCAACATCAACAAAACATACCACCACCTCCCCCCCAAATTCCAATTTTACAATCAATAGAAAATACTCTGACAAGCATAAAATATATAGCTTATTAGCACTGACAAATATTGGCAAAAATTCTGGGTTAAATTATTGTCTTTTCCTATTTAGTTCAAACCTTTGTTTTTACCAATACTTCTCATTTTTGAATGAAATATATATTTGTTTTGAGTCACCCTGCCATTTTGGATTTTTTTTCCTGAAATCATCCCAAGGCATTCGGGGATTTCATTCTTAACAAAGTATATATGCTCTGCTGCCTTAGTTTTTAGGCAACATAAGTCATCTTAACAGGCAGCAAAGTGTTGCTACCTATCTTTCAGAACAGGCTTCTTCTTGTCAAGGTTTTGGAACAGAGCTAATGTGTGTAACTGCAACTAACTGTCTATGTCATACAATATCAGTACATTTAAATATTTATGAGCAGCTGTATAATGTCAGTCTTTACACTTCTGAGTTGGGTTTTAATCTAAAACGCTACTAAAGCCTGCTGGTGTGTGTGTGTGTGTGTGTGCGTGTGTGTGTGTGAGAGAGAGAGAGTTGGAGTGTTTGTGGACTGAACGTGTGAGCCTATGACAGGAAGCACCTTGCGGGCAGCTTTGACTGACAGTACAGGTCACCCTACGTCTGGATCAATCACAGTTGTGGAGCAGAGAGGGAGGGGTGGGACCCAGGAGGGAGAGAGGAGTGCTTCACTCTCCCAGTTCGAGGTCCATGGGACCGCCAGGCCTGGATAAGGCTGTTGCCTGCTGCTCATCAGCTCATGGGCAACACATTGGTGAGTCAGCAGTTATTAATGCCAGTCAGCTCACATTAGCGACCTCTCTTCCCTCTGGATAGTAGCAAATATTGGATGCAGCTCAGATTTTATATGCCAAAATTAACATTTTGCCACACCTGCTAACAGGGAGTGAACTGAGAAAATTCACTGCCCATAAATTTATACTGACCAATAAACTGTATATCATATTATTTGTATAAAAATATTACCAACATTAATAATAATAATTACAGCCACATGGGGTTCTGGAGTTCTTCTTGGAAAAAAGAAGCTTCCTAGATAAAAGTCAAAAGAGTTTGCGACAGATGTTTTCATTGTTAAATGGCTTATATATTTTTGAATCGCTTGTCATATCTGTGAAGGTCATAATATAAATTTGATTTACAGCCACCTATTATGTTACAATTTAAAAAATTACCAGCAGATTTATTTCCTCACAAAACTCAGTTTTTATTATTATTTAATATTTTTTGGCCTAATTTTTTTCTGTATTCAGAAAAAAATCTGTACAGATTCAGTTTGATGCCATCACCTGCTTCTGGCTTCCATAGCAAAATAGCATGTCTCACAAACACAAACAGTTATTTTTCCCTGTGTGAGGAAAGAATTAAAGTTTGAAGCTAAGACAAGGTATCCATAATGAATGTCTTTAACGATCTAAGAGATGCTGCCAGCTGTCACATGACTAAAAAAGCCAACCTCATGACTGAACCAGAACACCAGTCTGTCAAATCAACAGGAACTAACCAGTGCTAACCAGTAAGAAAAATAAATAAATTCACACAAATGAAAGACACAAGGTCTTAACCATTTAACTGAAACTTTTGCAAAGGAGTTAGGGAAGACATGGAAGACAAGCGATAAACCAACCGCAAAACGTGGGTGCCAAAATCCTGCAAGCGATATCCCCACCCTGACACATTTTGTATTGGGGAGGGGGCTCCCCTGCATTAATTTTTTTTATCAATTTCCATTTCATTTAGGGATTTATGAAAATATGCTCTAATCTTCCAAGAACACACAAAAAGCTCAGAGGTTCGCAGCCCCGTTTTCTCTTCAAAAAGGTGGGGAGGGGGTAGTGTTTTTTGTCAAGTTTAAAAAGAGCCCCGAAACCCTTGTGCGCAGTAATGGACACTGTTCCACAGGTAAAGAGTTTCCATTATGCATAAAAATAATGTAATAAAATCCCACCAATGCCTTTCATGCAAACCAGTTTTGCGTAATAAGGCGGGATGTATTCAGCTTTAATATCTGCTTGTCTCCGAAGCCCCACACCCATGTAGTCTGAGACACACGGCTCACCCGTGGCCAATTAGTGGAACATCAGGTGTCCGTGGAGGCCTCGTCCCCATCCTTGTTTTGTTGCCTTCGGAGAAGGACACTGGTGTGCACATTGAGACTCAACATGGTACAGGCCGGCTGTTCAAACAGCTCGGCCCCTCAACAAATACATCAGAGCTTCACTCCCACAATGCACTCCAGGTCCATCATCCAGTATGCTATCCGGAGATGTTACCCAGGAGTCTCATAAAGAGAGATATTTCAGAAACAAGATCCCTCGTTGCAAACTACATTCCGCCTCTCTCTCCCTGCAAGCTACAATGTTACAATAGCACAAATGGATACATTACGATAATTAGCACTTCCACACCTGTCTCTAGAGGTGAATAGAGCATGTTTGTTTTTTGTACGTGTGCTGTTTTGTGTTTATGCGTGCTTGTCTGTGGGCGTATTTTAACAGTAGAAGCCAAATCAAATCAATATGCATAGTTCATGAGATGTATACAAAAATAACATGCACTCAAATTAAAGTCAATATCAAATGGCCATAATGGAGGGTAATTTCAGTTCGAGCTAGAATGCAAGAAGCCTGGAATAATGATTGTTACATAAACAGCTAAAATTACCTGCGAAACAATTCAGCCACCCAGCCTCAAACTGCCGCCCCTCTGATGACTCCGATGGTGATTCACTTCGGAGAAACATAAATATTACATTTTCCCATTATTGTAATATGTTTACGTGAAGTAAACATTAGGCAACAGCACTGATGTTAATTACCACAGGTCATGATGTAATGAAAAGATGCGTCTTGTTGAGTGATCGTCTGAGGTTAAAGCACTCGGGGCAAAAGCACGTTGGCCAAGTATCTGCCATCAACAAAAGAAAACTGACATATGAGGGAGAATCGTAATTATTTACTGTCTATTTGTTTTTTGCATGACGCAATATAAACGAACCCTGATCTCAAATGGAAAAAGAATTTTAACTTCACGCACCCGTTTGTGAAAATTATAGGCTTGGCATTATTGCATAGACAGGGTAAGCAGCCATTCACAATACACTTCCTCCTCTCATGTGTTTTTCACCTGTATTTTGGCATCATCTCTCCTACATTTGCTGCACACTTTAGAGCCTCCATGACACATAAATGTCTACCTCTGAAATTTTCTTGCTGTTGGACAGCAATGAATACACTAAAATATGATCAATCAAGTGTGTAATCAATTTTGCTTTTGTTCTGCAACATATGAATATGTAAATGTTCTTCTGACTCAACACAGAGTACTCTTAACCTTCGAGTCTGGTGCCCAAAAGTACCCAACCTGTTTCCAGGCTGGGATGAGCTCTGGCTTCATTATCAAGCTGAGAGTTTGAAGCCGTGTTTCACACAACAGAATGGCCTCCATCATGTAATCTGTGCTGTGTCCCTGTGCCACCTGTATCTGCTGTACACACATCCTCCTTCTACTGCTGTAACTCTTTCCAACAGGACACACATGGGATGTGGGACACTGGCACAGAGACACCAATATGCTGCTCTGTTCTCCATCCTTACAGTCTGTTGGTGTATTAGTCACAATTCTGTTAATAAAGAATTCTATTCTATCCCATTCTATTCATTACTATTCTGTTGTATTCCAATCTGCTCTTTTACACTATTCTATTTTATTCTATTCTTATGTAGTGTATTCTATTTTGTTCTGATTTGTTCTATATAATGTCTGTACTTTTAAATGCTAAGCAAATTGTGTACCAGTCTTTTCACATCACTGGCAAAACATGTAACAGAACGATAAATTATGAATCAGAATGTGCATTCACATCACCGTCACATTCTGTTCATCATAAATAATTGGTAAAACTTACTGGGGCAGTAAATATTTATGCTATTCAAATCCCCATTCACAGAACTCTCACGTCTGCATGTGCAGTCGCACTGCATCTATAATTGGATCATACAAAGGACACTTATAGCATTTATTTACTCTTTATCTCAAGTAAGAGCTCCTTGATGAATTACACGAACAGAGACGCACACAGCTCCTCACATCTCACCTACAGGAAACGGTTAGAATTCCACACATGAACTTCCCCTACATTCGGAGCGAATCAGTGGCTCGCCAAGGCAAAATTAGGCCACTATGTTAGCCTGATCTTTCCCCTCTGTACAAGAGGATGAAGAAAAAAAGCATTAAAAAAAAAGGAATGACAGGAGCCCAGAGCAATCATGGCAGACAGCAAAAAACATACAGCCGCCCCATACACACGCCACGTGCAAACATGCACACACATTTTGTGAGACTGACAGGCTCCTTTGCCCGTTTCTGTTTGTATGAGCTCTCTCTCGCCGCGCTTCTCCATGAGCAGCAGATGAAAGAACAGGATGCTCCAGCGCAAGCCTCCCACGGGCCTCCTGAAAACGTCAATACACTCCCTCAACACATCTGAAGCAAGACACACACGCATGCGAGCTCACACACACAAACAACATGGTGAGATCTCCACAACCACATACCACAAACATGAGACATTTTCACACGCTGTTTTATCAGTAAACATCTGATCCTGATGAGTACAAACATTTCGGGGGAGAACGTTCTAGTACAGTTTCTTGGTTAATTCACTACAGATTTAGATTTTGGTTGTTATCTGGGGTTTGTGTGAGCACGTCTGCCAGAAGAATCAAAACAGCCATCTGTTAACACAGGAGGACTGTGACAACACAAATTCAGGGAATATGAAGGGTTAATGTTTAAAATAAATAACTTTGTTCTATTAGGGTATATTGGGGTTGCACAGTATTCAAAGATTTACAGTGGTATGTTATCGTTATTCTGCAAATTTTGATATCTGACCTGTACAACAATGTGGTACTATTCCACAAGTCACTACGTGTAAACATATAAACATTTATAAATTTGTAACAAAAAACAAGTGTAAATTTAAAGTGTAAAGTTTTAAATTTAAACAAAAAAACAAGTGTAAAATTTTTAAAATTAATTTTATATTGACATTGTTTATTTGTATGATTAAAGATATTATACAAATACTTTGTATAATAATATAATAGAATGTAATGTAAAAATTTTCCTTTCTTTTGAAAGAATCAAATGAATTTGATTATTTTGGGCTGGGCTAAAACAGAAGTATCTATGCATTAATTCCAAGGTAAAAAAAACTTGTATTGTACCAAAGCCAAAATGTTGCCAGCCAGAGTTTAATGGTTGAGTATCAGCGTGTTCAGGTTCAGATTCTGAAGCTCATAGCTGGTCATGTAGAGGAAGACAGATCTAGTGATCTGGTGCTACTGGGGTAATAAGCTTGGCTAATGAGATGATTCTGTCTTCCTGGCCCTCTCTGAAGAGAACTCCCATCTGCCCACTGGAGACTTGGGCTCCCACAGGCCTTGTATCTGGCGTTTCCTCAAGTGGATGGTGACACATTGCCTCCTGTCATCTGCCCTGTGTGCCACAATCTCCCTTCACACCTTCACACCAACATGTGTGTGTGTGAGGATTTCTTGATATGTAGATTATTAAAGCCTAGTGCACACCACACGACAGATGCTTGTCGCCTTGCTAAAGACTGGTGAATTCGCTAAACACTGGAGCCGCTTTAAAACCGCATCTTATTCACTAACCACCCCCGTCCAGTTTAACTAGACAAAGAGGTCAATCTGAGATTCATGGAGAAACTTTATCCACACATTTCAGATCACAGTGTGTTTATAGAGGTTATAGACATGGCTGGAAAGAGGGCTGCATGTGTAATTATCTTTATCTAAAAGATCTTCTCCACAGGACCCAGGTTCTAGCTCAAGGCCACTGTGACATTCAGCTCTTTTAATATAAAAACAAGTTGATTTTATCAGATTTTGTGGATCTCGCCACGACAAGCGAGAGAATGTATAACATATATTAACTGCTGCTGAAATGGGGTTTTCTTTGCATGAATCAAGCTTTAGTTTTGCACTGGAGACCACGTGAAAAAAGCACCAGTAGGCTGACCCTAGTAGCCTGTGTGATTTACAAGCTTCCAGTGGACAAGAGGTCCTTCAGGGGTCCTGAAAGGGCCAGGACCTGCCTTTTGTGTGCCTGACAATTAATTATCCTGCCGGTAATAATGCGGCCGTACCTGCTGGGAGAGGGTCTTCGTCATGCAGAGAGGACTGAAAGAGGTCAGGAACATTTAAGACACCAAACAGGTGTCATGGCAAATACCCTAAACCACAAACATAAAAAATGAGCCCCATGCCACCAACCAAGCTGAGTTAAAAGCTGGTCCAAAACCAGATCCAAAACTGGCTTTTATGACAGTAACTGAAACTCACAACTGTTGACATTCTCAGCACGCTGGTTCTTTGTGGTCCAAGCATACATTTTTACATGAGATCAAATTTACCATTAGTTTGTCAGATTGCACACTTGGGACCCAAAGCTGAGAAAACACTGTGGCAGGACTGGATAAGAAATAAAATCTTTAATTGGTATAGACGGAGCGACTGTTGTGTACGCAAGTGGTGGTTCAGTGACTAGCGTGGGGCTTTAGGTTAAATTTAAACCTGTTCCATTTTCTCTGCAGCACTTTTTACCCAGACACTCTCTCACCAAAGCCTCAGGTTTCATGAAGCAAGCACTCTGCACAGCGGATACCACAATTGCTGAAAATTACATGCCTGTTTGATTTGGATGATTTGGAAGCTCTGAGGGGATGGTGGAGATGGTGGGTGCGGGTGAGGAGGTGCCGCTGAGGGGGAAACCAGAGCCATTAACCACAGCCAGATTTGAACAATTACAAGTCTCCATCAAAGATGTTGTTGTGCGACAGCATACTGCGAGTGAAATGGATGATTTACACTTCTTTTCCTGTCACCTGACATCGGTTTACAATTAGGCCTCGTCTGAACACACGTTTGAGTAAATGCACACCAAATCCGTTCAAAACAATTTCAGCTCCCAAGAGACAGAGAGAAAAGGGCCTTCAGAAAAGCTCAAAAAACAGAGCCTCAAAAGAAAAGTTGCATGATGGACTGACAGCAAGTTTTCCATGGGAACTGTTGGAGCTCTCAGTTGCCTTGGATGAAAATATGAGAATCCATGATCATAATAACAAGTGATGTTTTCTGACCTGTGGTGGATGGAGAAACAAATGTGTTCTTGTTTCAAACAAAGGTTTACTGCAACATTGCCAGTGTCCTTAATTTACCTATTGTAATTCCAAAAAATCTACCTCCAGCCTTAAGAACTACAGCTCCATAAAGACGAGAGAAAGATTAAATATGAAGGATATTTCATCACATACATTATATATGCTCTTAAAATTCAATAACAACGCATTGTTGTCGGGATCAGATCCATACACTGGGTTTTAAGAAAATTATAATAAAATCAATGCCAAATGTTTGGACCTGTTATTTTGTCAACAGCTTGACAATAGTAAAAGCTGAGATTTTAATTAGACAGAAAGCAAGCTGAACTGCCTAAGAAAACAGTCAAAGAAGCTCAACAGGGGTCTGCCATCTTTATTTCAGACTCCAGTGGCTCCTTCCTATGCGACCTGGGGTGTGATAAAATAACTGTGCTTATTCTACTTAGCAAGTAACAAAGCCTGATATGAACATGAACCCCTTTTAGCCCTGTGCCCCTAATAATGCCTGACACAGGCCCAGAAACTCTGTCTCTCATTAAGTAGTGGAGCATTTCAACACAGTCAAATTAGCGGCCCTGCACCTCTGCTGTCAGTCTTTGTTTAATGATGGTTTGTGTTCACATTACACACAGACGGGGGGGAGATGAGCAACTGAGAGACTCCTCGTTAAGGAAGAGAGCAACTCAATTAGCACAGTCAGAAAGCGTGGCCTAGTAACCACAACCCAGGAGAACTTGTGACCTCAGCCCAGCTCTGTGCCATCCAGACCCCCACAAGGCTCCTCCCGAAAAAATTTGTCCAAGCTACGTCGCCACAAACTTATCACAGCCGTGCATCTGTGCCTCAATGTCCGCGTCCATTCCCAAGATTCCCAGACATCTGCCAAAAGGGAGATGGACACGGCATGAGTCCCACAAGGCGTTTAACCCAACCTATAGCCGTGACCAATCGATTGCATGAAGCGGACCCGGCGCCACCTCCTTTTCCAATAGGAGGCGGAGTCAGGAAAGGGGGAGTCTGGCAAGGAAGGGCTAATGCCTTTCAACATCCTAGCATGCGGTGAGGATAGTCCTGGCCTGAACTCCCCACCGCCCTCCCACACTCTTGCTATTTGGTCTTAAAGTCTTCACCCTGGTTTACTTCTGGAACACTCTCTTTTCTCTAGGTCATGCCTCCTACCAGAACACCCCCCACCTTTTTCCCAACCCATCTGAAGGTGTAAATAAATGAATGGCCGACAGTGTTGGTGAATGATGAGGCATGTCTGAATGGGGCAAAAGGCTTTAAAAAAGATTCTTTAAGAATGTCATGAGTTGACTTTACAGACTTCTTAGAGAGGTAGTCTCCCATTAAGTTCTTCAAAAAAATCACCCACATACAGCCTGTTTCTGTCAATTCTGAACAGGGATAAACAAACACAAAGAAGCAGGTTACGAAAATGTCGCTTGGTCCTGATTTAAGGGGCATTCCACACCCAGACACAAACGTGTTTGACAACGGAGTGCGAGTTTGCGAAAAATCTTTTTTTTTTGGGAACAAATTTGTGGAGCTTGGCAGTGAAACGGCTTAAGAAATTCATCTCCTGTTATTGGTCATGACATTTAATTACTTAAAAAGGTTCCACATGGGCCCTCTCTGCTCCCATTGCTGAATGTGACAACCCATCGACACACGCTCTTGGACCGAATGTTTCTCCAGTCGTCACAGCCGAGCACACAGAGACAAATACAGTCTTCAGACGTTGTACCCTGTTTGTTTGGTACGACTAGAAGGTGGAGCAGCCTGAGCTGCGAATGCCCAAGAATATTTAAGTTGCTCTGTGCGTTTCAAAACTTTTCTTATTAGGGTGGGGAAAGGAGCAACCACAGACAAATCGATACTTCTCACCTCAAACTGTTCTGCAATGGAAAAAAAACAATGTTGGAACAAAACTTCTTAATGTACGCAAAGAACGAAATGCATGGAAGTCTCGCAGAACATCCTGAATAGAAGACCGATGGCCCTGCCGACACTCGGCTGCCTGATCAAACAAGACACTCAGTAAAGACTTGTCTATCAGTTCAGCTCAGCAGGTAATAAAAGTCACAGGTCAATGGCATTGATTTGTAGCCCTCCAGCAGCTGAAATTCAATGCCTATAACACCTCTCAAGTGAATGTCATGCTGGAGTGTATTTACCAGACACCCAAACAGAAGAGACACGGCTCTTGTTTTAGCCTATTCACGGCAGTAAAAAGACACCTAATGACGCACCAGCTGCACTAAAAGCCTCTACATAAGCCACATTCTAATTTTTCAACAATCCCTGAAGAAAAAGTTGGCAACAAATCAAAAATGTTAAACTAAAGGATCTCCGCAATGTTTTTTGTTTTTTTAAAAACATGGTTTGGATTTCAGTGATGTAGCTCATAACAACCTTGGATAACAGCCTAATCTGAAAATAGGCCTCGATCGTTTTGCCAATGGACTGGAGGATTTTCCACTGTCTCTATGAACTCCATCAGCGCTTATGTTTGCTCTCTCTCGGTCACTCATTAGAGCGCAAGAATATTATATCCAGACAGAGCAAAAGGCTTTTAATGTTCTCAAAAGGCACGTACCCTTTCCGTTGAGCAGGTAGATTAGCTGATCTGTAAGTTAACTCTCAGAAAAAGCTTCTTAATGATCAACAAATTATGACATGAAACCCATGTAATTCATCTGTGACCAGTCAAGAAATATAATCCTTTTCTTCATCAATCTGCCTGGAAACAAACTTGTGTTTATGAGGTATTATGCTGACACAATGAGCATTTATGAGAACAAAATAATCACAGGATTTGCCAAAGTTCACCGGGTTACTGGCATCAAAATTTTGAAAGATAGGCAGAGTTTTGAGGCACTCTGATAGCAAGTAAACGATATATCTACAAGCATATTTACCTGTCATTTATATCCTTAAATTAAAAACAGGTCATGGCTCTGATCACAGTGCCTACATACAATTCGCGTAATGCCGCACCATTATTCAACTTCTGATAAACCTGTCCTAAATGCCACCTGACAGTGAAACAAACTGTGATCGGTCACCTTACATTTCAGTCTTTAAGCAGGCGGTTCATGGTTGTGATAGACCGTTAGTCTTGAGACTAACAAGACAATAGCGTTCAAGTGTCACAACATGGGTGGGTTTACCTGTTACCATGACTGCCTGTTCTGAATGTTTACAGGGGGGGGGGGGGAAATCACAGAGGGGAGCCATTATGAGAGAAAAAAGTCGAAAAGAGGGAAAAATGGTTAAAGAGTCTCCTGGTTTTTCTGCCAGATTTCCATGGGTAATTCAATCTCATCTGGGTTTTGGAGGGAGAAATATGAGAAATGGAGAGAACTGCCTGTTCAGATGCACACATGTCACGATCTATTACATTTCAGGCTCTGGATGGAATTATTTAACAGCATTGGGCTCTGGCAATAACACAGTTATGTTTTATTGTTCTGTATCTGTAGGTCATCCTGCTTCTCATAACAAGGGTGAATGAGGGATGTCTGTGGCCACTGCAGTAGGAAACACTGAACTAAGGGCAATATTGTGATTATTAATTCTGCTGACTAGCAGTTGTGGACACCTTCAGTTGTCCTAATGGTAAGCTGCATAACTTTTTCTTCGAACCACATTGTGTAACACCATCTCTCTTTTTTGCCTTTTTATGGCATTTCATGTGCATTTTTCTACCAAAATGTGAACGCATGTAGTGGTCAGGTTACTTTTAAAGTGTCCTGAGGTACAGTACTATGAGCGGGGTGGCGGAGGGAGGATTTGTTCTGCTTGGGTGCGTGTCTGCTGTATTCACACAACCCCTGAGGTGGCTGCCTGTCAGTCCTGGATATGGAAGGAAAATCAAAGAGGCTGGACAACAATAAACCTTCCCTGAGTTTCTTTACTGTGAAAAGGGGAAAGGATTTTCCCAAATAGCATTTGCATACTACGGTGGACACCTGGAGATGGGAAAGAGGTTTCAAAAATAAAAGGGACTTAGAGTAAAAATTCACACATTGTGTGTTGGTTTTGTGTGAGGTTCTCTTGGAATTGGACAAATTGAGCAACACAATTATGGTGGAGTATTACATTCTGTCATACTTCACTAGGACTGTACAGTGTTGCTTTACCACTGTAATCCAGAATAAATCATGTTTTTGCAAAGAGAGCAGTGATAGCTACACCAGACAAATAGCACTACGAAGAAACAATCCATAAAATGTATACTTTACAAAAAACAGCAGTGTGTTTGAGCAACAAAGAACAATAACATCATTTAAATTTCAGCCCATTAGGCTCAGTGAACCCACAGAATTATTTTTCTGTGAATTTAAATTTGATAATTCTCTTTTATTTTCACATATTGTATATACTCGAATCTGCACATATAAAAATTAGCGGCTGAAATATCCAGTTGTAAAACCTTGAAAGACTTTGGTGATTAATAGTGAATGGTTTTTACTATTGACGCCACATTTATCCACACTAAATGACCCACTTTCAGGATCAAAAATAAAAAAAATCTAGAGAGTATAATGAGATCTCAGTACAACAGATAAAGAAACAAATGTGGATTTTTTTCCTAAATTTCTTCTTCGTACAAAAAGGAAACAGACTTCACTCCATTTCACATAATATAGATACTGAATAGAGCTCTACCACTAAACCACTGAAGTGATTTCAAATGGTTTTGAGTGAGCCAATGAAAAGGCTGCAAACTCTGGACAGGGCCAATCAGAGAAGGGCAGGGCATCCTTGTATCCGGGCGTCTACTCTGCTGCTTTTGGCCGTTCAGGGGTTTTGCTCGCACTGGGCCAGTATGTGCCCTTATCACTAGCCTACCACTGCAGGGATTACACGCTACAGGCTGCTGGAAGCACGGCCCCTACCCTCTATAATCCAATCACTCATTAACATTTCATGCAAATCCCAGAGACAAACACAGTCATGGCCGGTGATTGGGACTGTTAACCCACCTATAGAGAGCGGCTGAAGGATGTCCTGAAGAGGGGATAAAAGGTGATCTGTGACAAGCCAATGAAGGATCAGGTGCTTTCACGATCAGCTCTTCTGCTTTAAGACATTCACTAGCACCCAGAAGCACCTGCTGAGGGACTCAGCATGGCTCTCTTATGTTTATTAATGTGATCAAGCACCTCACTGCTCACATGCTGCCCTGATACAAGGTTGTTAGTCTCAGGTAAGACTGATCCACTCGGAAACACTCATGCTCTGATCTGAAACCTAGTGAGCGCACTATGTAGACAGCATTGAAATTAGAAAAATATTGGTTGTAGATATAAGCTATTTAATACTGAAAAGCATCAATAAAATGTTTTTAAACATTTTTAAATATCATACCCTAATGCTGTTTATATATTTAAACAAATTTGAGAGCTAAGTATAACACTTAAATGATTTTAACACAAAGAGAAGACACACTCTCTCACACACACACACACACACACACACACACCTTAACCAAACACTTAAAAATTTTGATTAACCCACATTTTTACATTTAAGACAGTATTTATTGTTTTATTGGTCCCCAAAATACTGGTGATTTCAGGTTTTGTATTATATGGGAGAAACCCTCTACAAACATACGCACACACAGGAATACCCGTCCTCCTGACAATGTTTAAAACATGCACAAATCCTTGAAACTAAAGTGCTATCTCAGGTGTCCTCTGCTTTGTAGCTGTCAACAGTCTTCTCAAAGAGTGGATTTACTACAAAACCAGCTCAATGGGCCCCACGTCAGTTGATGAGTCTGGTTAAACAATTAGCTAAGCCCAGACTAAGCTGCAAACAGAGGTGAGGAATGTGAAAATTCTACTACCTCTCCAACGACTGTGTGCCTCTTAAAAACAGCTATGAATGGCCTTCAGCACACTGCTGCTGTTTGTTTGAGAAGAGGAAACCATGGTATCAGCAGAAGCATGTGTTGATGGCTGCTGGTTCCAGATGAGAGACCATACAGCTTAACCTTTGACCTCTGAGATGACAGAGGGCAGCTGGTAGAGAGGTCCTTGTGTCCCCATCTCTGGACAGTAGGGTGAAAAGACAGCAATGTCTCATACACAAGGACGTGCAGGGCGTAGTGGCCCCTGCCCTTTAACCTTACTGTCCGAAATCCCCTTTCATTGCGTTAATTTAATGAATATCAAAACCTATTTACAAAAAAAATCCCTGCTTTACAAAAAATCCATTTTTTTAATTCTGTGAATAAAATGCAGTTCTAAAAATAACCCATTCTGTCTTTCTGTGTGAAATATAATTTATTTTATATAAATAATATCAATATTGTAATATTTAGCTATATAAGTATATATACCTAAATGTATATTAATATTGAATTGATTAGCAATGTCAATAATCAATGTCATCCGTATAGCTCTGTTAAAAAGCTCAGAGCGGGTCTGTCTGCAGAGCAACAGCTCACTATCTGTACTCTATGTCAAGAAGACAAACTGAGGATTTTGGCTTGAAGAAATTTAATCTTCTGGCAGTACAGTTACCTGTTCAGAGCTATCGAGGGAAGTGTGTAAACCACCTCTGTGGGGCCTTTCAGCTTCCCTCTATCTGCACTAAACCCAGGCAAGATTTACAAAAGGTACAGATTCTGGGTGAGATGGATTTAGTTGTCCATTTTTTAACAGAACAGAATTCTTCAGTAAAGTTTTTTTTCTGCGTAGTGACTTTCCGAGCACTCCATAGCAACCATGGCACATCTGTTGTTTTGGATGAATTTACTATGTTGTTTATATTACAAGCAGCTTTAAGAAAGAACACAAGAACTCTGTCCTGAGACATCCCACACGACTAAAAAAAAACCTCAAGTCTTAAATTTACTGCGCTATGAGCAGCCACACAGAAGCAATCCTTTGCACAATCTCATATTACTCCAAAGAGATCAGCGACTAAATTATGCTTGTCCAAACAGTGTTTGTACATGCGACCACGACTCCAAAAAGCTCAGTGATGTCAACAGTGATTTAGCATCACTTGTAGCAGCACCGCTCTAGATTTATGAGGAGCGAAGCGTAAACCATATTCCTGCACAGACTAAACCGAATCAATATTAACTGAATCATGGAATATCACTGTCGAGAGCCTCTTACTAAACTTATATTAACAGGAGAACCCTCTCCCTTCTCAGCCAGGAATGGCAATTATTTAACGAGAATGACATAGTGAATTTGAAATGAGGAGAATTCCAGCATTGACTCCGGAATGATTTCTCCCTGCATGACACGAGGCCATTAGAGATTGTTTTACGCCGGACACCCGAACAGACCTTCATCATTAGGCCAATAAAAAGCCATTATATTAGAAAACATCTTATCCTGTCAAGTCCACTATAAAATATCTCTCAGAGATCATTTAGGGCCCTTTCTTCCCTGTTCTTGAGCGATACTGAGCAGAACTGTACATGACAAGAGCAAAGCTGCCCAAATAAGGGAGCAACAGGAGAGTAAGGAAAGTCATTCATCTTCATTTTAGCACCTAGGAAAGAAATAAAGAAAAATTTTAGGCTGAAATTACTCTCAGGCTGCTGCTACTGTTACATGTAGGTGAAAATCAGCACCGTGTAGCATTCAAGAGCCCTTCGTATTGTCCTGATGAAAGATTCCGTGTGACTTTAATTTAGCCACATAGACAAAAACACAACCCTCTAAACAGAGCCACAGATAGATAAACAGATACTACAGGCTTCTCATGGAGCAGACAGGAGCAGCATCATTCACTGTGCACCGTTCATAAATAAACAGCACATTTTAGCTAATCCCTTCGTTCGCACACACATATCCACTCGTCTGCATGACTGCACATGCTCAAACATTCACATGCAGCTCAGCGCCTCACTGCTTATCCACTGTGCTCTTTAACTCCTGCTCTATGTTACAGAGCTCATGAATGATCTTCAAAAGGGAACAAACAGGCTGAAAACGCAAGGTTTTGCTTCTGGGTTAACTGTGAAGACTAAAGTTATGGAGCATGTTTGGAAATCCATGTTGCCTTTCTATTTAATTGCTGCTTTTAAACACTTGAAAGTCCAGCAGGTCTGTACATTTTGTTAGTCTATGTAGGTCTAAAAATGTTACCCACAATCCTCAGCAAAATCATCGCTGTGAGAGGAACCTGTCCTGCATTACACATAACATGGCTTCTGAGGAGATATACTGAAGTTTGGAGCCATATATCCTGTGGGGATTCACAGACTGTTTGCGAAGAGGAACTCTCACACAAAGGCTACAAAGTACAAATGTTTAGGAACACTGAATAAGGGAAAGAGTTATATAAAAATGTATACATTTCCTCAGTTAATACCAACTGAACTTGAAATCAACATGAACCTTATTTACTTGTTGTACTAATGTTTATCTTCTTAATTTTTGCTCTATCTCTGATGTCATCAATTCCTCCTCAAAATCAAATTAATTTCCAAACTACATGTTTTTCATCCAGTTTCCTTTTTCATTCAGATTGAGGAAATAAAATAGATCAGGGGCACCAATTCATGTTGATTTCAAAATATAAATCTTGTTAAGACGACCGTGTGAAACTTCATTAGAAATGAAAAAATAAAAAAGAAACATCTCTAGAAGAACGTGAGAGCAGAAATGTCTTACCTTTTCCATGACAGCAGCAATTCAGCATGAGGAAAACCAAAAAGAGATACAAAAGAACTGGAATTAGAAACATTTCAAGGACATCTGAAAAAACATTTGTATGTCAGACACATTTAGGTCAGGGAATTCATCAGTTCTTTTTAAAACAAATGATTAGTGTTTTTAAACAAAGGAAGAATAGATGCTCTCAAACATTTAGATAAATTAACCAATAACTGGACAGGTCAGATTGTTTTTAAGGTCACAGTCATGCATGTTTCTAATGACATGGAAATCAAGCGGGACAACTAATTTGGGTGGTTGGTTTACACAGGGAATAATTGCTTTAAAGAAACATGAAGTTCACTGGATCAAATTATCGATTCCAACGTAATTGGATAAATACAAAACAATCAGGAACATGTGAAGGTTGTTACAAGAACTAAAAACCATAAACTAAAAGTGAAAATGTTATCTTTATTTATTTTATGTCATTCCAACCCCTTATTATTTACTTTTGTCAATAAAACATAGTTAGGCAGAATCAGAGCTTCTTTTTAGGACAATTGATGATTTTATTGTGCCAAAAAAGGACATAATATCATCATAAAAGTATCTTTAAAGTAGTTACTAATTACTAATATTAATTGTGTCTATATTACAAGTGTTACAGGTATGATAGATTTGTGTGATGAACAGATCTATTCATCATGTGATGTGTGAACTAATGCAATTCGGCACTGATGATGTCACACTGATGTCATAAGCATAAATGAGATATGAGTGCTCCAGCGGAGGAGAAGATTATCAATTAATAATGGATTCAATTTTGTTTACCACACAATGCTAATGCATAACTGCAATATTGCATATGGGCTACTTTTATATTACTCCATTTCTTTAGTCCTTCTTAGAACTCACCAGTATAAATTACCATTCACAAAGAGGAGCCCAGACTTTTTCCTAATATGTTATTTCTGTGAAAATTATATGGAGTTAAAATTACAAGAGTGTGAGTGAATAGTGACACAATTTTTGTCATTTTTGTTTGAACTGTCCCTTTAAAAACACATCAACAATTTCAGACACTAAATAAAGTTGACAAAGGATTGAATCTTCTTCTGTTGAGAAGCTGTGTTTACAAATGCAACAGACACTCTGATTGGATAAGACCACCTACTCCTTTTCTTTTCTAGCTTTCTTTATCTAGAAGAAAAAACAACATGCTTGCTGGTTCTTGTAATGAGGTTTGGATAGACAGTGTATCTTTTCTGAATGGAAAAGGAGAGGCCACAGAGTGGGAAGAGCTGAATATTCACTCACACACTTCTCAGAAGGATGCATACGACAGAGGCTCTCACTCTCTGCTATCCAATAAAACACTAATTGGTCACAGAACCTGTTTCCAGCTAGACAAAGAAGCAAAATCCCCCCCAGACAGAAAGAGTTCAGTTCTCAGACAGTCTCCATTCTTCCTCAGAAGAAGGCCCATAACTTCAAGAGCGGCTCAGCAGGGTTGCGAAGCCTCACAATGATCAGGAGTTTGTTTTAGAGACGAGATGGAGGAATGTAGGTCCTGGGTTAACGATGACACAGAGCGCCACTTATCTGTGCGTTTTCTGCTTTTGTCAAGAACAAGTGCAGGTGCTCTCTCTGTAAAACATTTGATCTTAAAGGAGCTGTTGAAGGGAGAACAGCATGAGCGCTCTTCGCAATATCGGATCCTTCACATTTCAAGAATTTTTCTTCTCTGTTTCTTGAAAATGCTTTAGAGTAATCCAACCGAGCAGATGAAAGTTTTTGGGGCTGCTTCTTGGATCCGAGTGAATGTGTGATATATTATATAGAGATGCTTCTAAGAGGCATTGCACACAGATGAATATGGCCTTGAACGTTTTTTTGAAAGAGTGAGTGACACGGAACCCTTCTCACGTCAGGATCGTTTTTCATTTGAATTGCTCGGAATCTGGGAGACGGCACATTTACTGGCTTCGCATCACAGATTCTTCACTTTCGATTGCTTAAACACAGCCTTTCTTTTTCCCCATAAATTAAAGTAATTTTAATAACAGCACATCAGCCAATATGTACAGCTTAATGACAATAAATACTTCCATTAAACATGGAGCACAACTGGAACGCCAGATCAAGGAGGATATTAAACCCAGATGTGGATCAAGGCCCTGAAAAAAAATCACTGACTGAAACGGACAAATTTTCCCACCACCCCCTCCCAGCTCTGCTGGAACCCAAAAAAATGACCAGTTACACATGCAATTTAGATAAGATATTATTACAAGGAATCACGGAACATTCATGTAGTTTCAAGTAACATAATGTTGCCCTAAAACTCAGCAATGAAAAATTGCTTCGAAACTGAGTCTCTGATGGTTGCTCCTATGAAATGTCAATCCACACTGGGCTGTAGTCACAGCTGTCTTGTATCTTTTATCCTCCATGCGTGCAAAATTTCACTCATCTATATGCTGTCTGTCTCTCTCTCTCTCCTATATGTCTGTGTGAGCATCAACGGTATCATAGACCATGTGACCTTGGTGTTTTCCTGTGAGGAAAGTGGGGAAGTAGAACAAAGGACCTTGAGATTCCTGCCCGTTCATTTTTCCACAGTCAGAGAGACTGTAGGCCAAATACCCATGTCATGAATTTACTGTAGTATGGGCATGAAGCCCAGTTTAGCACTGTGAAAACACAGACTGGGCCTCTTTCACTGGGGTCTGGATAATACAGGAGTACCAATAATCTGCTGCTCAATGCACATGTATGGAGAAACCCTAGCTAGACTGAATCACAGATTGGATCTGCCCAAAGACCCTCTCAATGTTTATTGGTTTTAGAGGGCCAGACTCTAGTTGGCTAACCAGCTAAACTTGCCAGCTAAACCAGCTAAACGTTTGGACAGGCTGAGAGACCAGCTAGACCAGCTTAAACCAGCTAAGACTACCAAATCATTTTAGTTTGGTTTAAGCTGTTTCTTTTAACAGGGACTGCAGGTTTTAGAGCAGCTTAATACCTGTGAACCTAAACATGGGGATTGGTGCAACACCCCTGTGAACTATAGCTCTTAAGAGTCTAATTTGCTGTGAGATACTGAGTGTCTCTATAGTAGGTGAACAAAAGCTAAAGGATGAGGGATCTCATCCCCCTCTCGCGTCTCTAGCTCTCTTTGGGCCAAAACACATTTCAAAGGCTAATCAGATTTGGAAAAAAATGAAAAGGTTTCCAAAGGACAAGCCCTATAATCCTGAACCCCACCCGGAGCCCTTCCCTCCCCGTCTTTGCAAAAAAAAAAAAAGAAAATTGCAGCAGGAGTTTTGCTGCACTCCTTCCAACCTCCAGTGACCTCACCACTGCTGGCTTTGTCAGGTTACCCCAGGCAGCATTTGGCTGCGTGGAGAGGTACCTCTCCTTTTGATAGGAACATGACCCTCTGCCCCCCTGCAGAAATCCTTAAATACCACCCTATGGGGTTAGGCAATAATTCAATAAAATAATGTAACTTTTCTATCTAAGATAGCTAATATTAATAAAATAGACCATTGTTATTGGATGGGTAAATCAAGTACTAGTGTTTAGTGTTTATGGTGCCTCTTGGCTCAAATCCTAATGGTATCTAATTTCTATACATTCCCTATTACTTCATTAAAGAGAACATGTTTCAACAGGTGAATTCACTGTTGTGTTTTTAATTAATCACATAACCATTTAACAATGCACCTCAACAGCACTGTAGTAACAACATTGCCACTGTAACCATTTCATATAAATATAAACATTGCCTCAGTTTCCATTTTAATATCTAGACAATGAAAATCGTAACAGTGAAGTGTGTTATTGTTTTGAAGTTATTTATTAAGTATGAAGTATAATTATTTCTCCAATAGATATACAGGGACAAATTGCCAAGTAATCAGCTTGACACTAGAAAATGCTGCTGAATTTTCCTGACCACTCGATTAAGCAACACTGGCTTAACCAATGATGTGGGTATGGGGCTGGACTTTGTGTTTGCCTGACCAATGACATTGTCAGGAATGTTTGAAAGACTGGTTTGAATTCATTTGAGTCAATATTTTCACTATTCCATTTGGTGACACAGAAGTGATACACTTCAGCTTTAAGACATAGCGTATCAAAAAACTACAGATCGTTCTTGGACACTTTTGTAAGCTGATGTAGCAATCCAGTCCTTTAACAATTGTGAAAAAGAATCAATCATGAAAAACATTAATCATCTGGGTCTCTGCATTTTGTGAATAAAAAATGAAGCAGAGCTCATGTGTCAGCAATTTCTTCCTAGGTACCTGAGGTGGATTTTACAAGCTCTCCACTGACTTTCCAAAACATTTCATATCTTGCCTCATTTGCTTTGTAGATTGATGATGGAGGCATTGAAGAGCTTTAAATATGTGCATAACATCCACCATCATGGTGAGTCTTTCAAAATAACAATGTGCATAGGAAATATTTAAACAACTGGAATAGTCCTACATGGAAAATCTATTATTATGCTTTTACAATGTCCAAAGACTATAATTCTCTTGAAAAATACATACTCTCACAAATATATCTCTAAAAATAGCAAAAATACATAACAAAAACAATATGACTAAACAGCAACATGGACTGCAACATCTTATATAAATTGTTCACTAATAAAAGGAGAATTCTGTCACTATTTATTTAGCCTCATGTCATTCCAAACCTGTATGCTGTTATTCTTTCCATAGCTGAACATTTTTGAATAATAGTTGTAGCTTTTTCCTTACCATAAAAGTTAATGGATCCCATGTCTGTCAGACAAAAAATTAACAAAAAAAAGTGTATGAAAGTATTAAAAGTAGGCAACTCACATGCTGTATTCTAAGATTAACTAGTAAGATAAATCAGAAAGACTTAAAGTTTGAGTTCCTCTCACAAAGCTTTACAAATGTGATCACTATTAACATTTTATTACAAGAGCACTGTGAAAATCCTTTAAAAATGTCTTATTTTGTGTTTAACACCCATAAATAAAAACATACATGTTGGGAACATGACCAGGATTAGTAAATACTAAAGAATCTTCATTTTTGTGCGTATTGTTAATTTAACATTCATTGGGACCCAAACGCAGTCTTCCGAACCGTTAATTTAACATCTACCCACTGTTCTCGATCCAAACTCAATGACACTCCCAGCCGAGGCGGGAGAGAAATCCCATCCTGACATTTGTCAATACTCATAAATAAAGTCTTTTTTAGCTTATTGACTGCAGATTGATGAGGTGGGGAGCGTTGTATGATTGTAGTTCTCTAATGTGTGGCGCACGGTGCCGAGTAACCACAGATTGCAGATGTTTTGTGGCCATGCCTCCGCTGAGACAAACAAAGCAGGTGAGTGGGAGGCGGAAAAGGGATGTAGCGAAGGAGAAATCGGCATCCCACTTCATTAGAGTTCTTATCCTCGTTAAAGGATTATTGATTGGAGAAGCTCATTAAGCTCCTTTTCTGACACATCTCTGAGAATCGGCAGCCGTAACACAGCTTAATAATTTGTTCCTC
>JAZGTJ010006204.1:0-25508 GCA_036877575.1 Botia almorhae | reverse complement strand
TCTGCAGCATGTTTGTGTGAAATGAGGTAAATGACGCTGATGAAACTCAGATAAGACACATTGAATTGCATTATCTTTTGATTCTCATTTGCACGCATCACCAAACTTACTGTCATTCAGCAAAACAAATTCCAGTCATAAAGAATTTGCTACATTTCAGAAATTCATAGACGTGCCTTATCACCATCTCTTTAACTGTAAAGGTTATGTCTGCAGTGTAAAAACAGGGTCATGACTTTTAATGTTAATCGTTAAGTCTATAAAAACAGTTACAGTGTAGAATACTGATCTCTATGCCTAACAGTTCATTCAGTGAACATCTGTGCGTGTAATTTTTATGTAATTGTGTACTGTTGCTTTGGCATTATTATATGTAAAACAATCATCTCAAGTTATTTAAATGTCAATCTATTTTACTTTTAATTATTCTAGATAATTAGTAGTCTGTCCTAGGTCTGTCCCAAGGCCTTTTTCTTGCCTCTTCGAGAACTCATTTCATCCACTTGATCTTGTCCTTTTGTTTTGTTTCTTTTGTAAGCGAGGTTTAGAATATAAAATGACTTGTAGATTAAGAGCTTTGCCCTCAAACACAACTCCCTTTTTGCCTCCCGGCCTACACAAAGAAGACAATCCACCTTTTTTGGAGGTGCTAACATTTATTCCTTTTACTTCACACAAGGACTGCAAACTCAACCAGCAAGTGGTCACAGTCTAATGAGACAATCAGAACATCATCCACAAATGGCAGAAATGCCACCTTAAGGCCTCAAACTGGACAGGAAAATATGATCTTAGTGCTTAAGGTTTCCTTGGGCCATGTCTGACGAGCTTGTGTTTTTTGACAAAGGTTTGTAAGATTAATAATTGGTCATTCTTTGTAATGTAGCTTCTCAGCAGTTAGTTTAGCATGCTGGTCAGTTATCATTCACAGCAAATAAATGTTATCTTTTCATGTACAGTAATTCTTGCCAACTTGTGTTTAATCTTTTGTCCAGTTAAACAGATTTGACATTTCTCCAATTTGTAGATATGTCTTATCATTGTCTCATTAGTGCTAAAGATGATGTGTGAAAATCATTAAACAGTACATGTCATTATGCATGAAAAAGTGAAACTGAAAATGCAATGGCTGAAAAACATGCATTTTTTAACAAGCTACTTGTAATAACACAAAATTCTTCACTGTTTAATCTTTCTTTGGATCATATCAAGTCACATCAAATGCTGCAACTAAGATTTAATCAGGCATCATTATCAAAAAGCTTTACACGTAATGTCACACAACAATATGATGGTGTTATCAAATGAACACGGCTTTCTAAAGAACATTCATCTGTTGTAAGACAAAGTGTGATTAAATCTACAGTAGTTCTGGTCAACCCACATACAAAACCTGTTCTTCCAAGTTCATAACTGTTTTTGACAGCTGATTCATATCAGAACATTTGTCTGCCCTGACAAAAGATAAGAAGAATTACCTTCGTTTTATTAAGTATACATAAGTTCAAATGTATTATATAGTATAATCACATCTATAAAGTATACTTTATAAAATAAGTTAGCCCATTTTTTAATAAAATAATATAAATATATATAAAATTAAGATTATACTTTGAAGTATACTTTAAGTGTAACAGGAGCGAACTTTGAGTCCACAACTAGTGCACAACTGCATTGTTGGTTTAAAAACACATGTTGGTATACTAATTTTAGTTTACTAAAACCTACTTCACATCTACTTCTACTTCACATTACTACCCACTGTTGTATAGCCAATTATGTACGTATTACACAAGAATTTTGCTCTATTTGGCTTGATGTCTTGTAATAAGATTATCTTCTGGTAATGGTTTATTATTATTATTTTCCTCTGTGAAATCTTTATCTTTCTAGGTTATTATCACTGTGAACAAAGAAGATCAGTTTCAATTCCATGCGTGTTTTTTCTAAGCTATATCACTCCAAGACTGACTTTATAAAATGTATATAAACTGGAACATTTATTAAACAATACATAAAACTATAAGAAAAACTGGCAACTCAATGAAAAAAGTAAACACAACCACGTTCACTTAGAATATGTAATTTTACTTTTAAACGGCAAAGTTTATTTATGACATTATTGTTTTGTCAATAGGCAAGTCTAAGTACATTTCTTAATGGAATGATTATTAGAACTGCGGTTTTGATCCCTATGATCCCCAAATATTATGATGATCACTTTGCAGCAGTCATGTATTGATTATGTTCTGCTGCCTCCTTGTGGCAGGTAAATATAAGGAAAACATTTAAATATATAGTAAATATTTTGGATTGTGGTGGACCAACCTGTCGTTAACTAATGGATTGAGTATGGAGACATCTGAGTACATCAAGAAATGCTTCCAAAATCCAAAATCTAACAGCTGCCTTACTTCCCAGTAAAAGACTTCATAGGAAGCTTTACTTATAACAAGGAAGCTATAAAACCAGTTTCAGACTGGCTTCCGATGCACCATAACAACTAACAAACTCATACGAAAACAAGTGGAACTTCAGACAACTAAGCAAAAACTGAATTGCTTACTGAATCACAGTACCGCAAAAGTGATATTTCTCAGATTTCAGGCACGGCACACGAGTTTCACTTCCTATTCGAACGCCATAATATCTACTGATCCTTAAACGTACTGTATAAAACAAATGCAAAACAACAGAAGTGTGTACTCTACACTGCAAAGTATATATTCAATCCTAAGAAAAACAGCCAAACACCGTATAGAATAATCGGCAAAAAAACTCATTAATTTTACAGACATTTTAATAGTTAACTCTAAAACACAATGCAGTGTCAAATTAAAAATACAGATAAAGCAGCTGTAAAAAATTAAAACTTATAATTCCTTCATAACAGTACAGTAAATCTGCCCTATTTTATTTAGAGTAAAGCAGCTAATCAATCACAGTCTGGAGGATTTGTTAATTAGGGACAGCAGGGCCTCCAGGAGTATTTTGGACAACCCTGAAGTGACCACTATCACGGTTTCATCCTAATAAAACCAAGATCTGTTGGTGGAGGTGGAAACCATGTGATGTTTAGCTAAATGAAGGAGGTTGAGGGGAGTTTTCCATTTTAACATTCAATTAAATATGTATGATTCAGATTAAATTTCTGGTTAATTGCAGTGACTCTGTGAAGAGAATCCTTGCACAATATGTGGCACAACCATTTTTGTATCGGATTATTTTGATTTTGTAATTTTTGGAAGCCATAATTAAAATTAAAAATCATTTACGATTAATTGCATAGCCCTACGTTTAGCCTTAAGCCAATGACTGATTTTCTAATACACAAAATAAATAATGAGCCTATTTCCCTTTTGTTTATTAAAACCTACATACACTTATTGCATTCAATTGCGTTAAATTTGGTTTCAGCTGGAGACAAGAAAAAATACAGAGAATACAACTCATGAACAACAAAACGTTTTACGTAACCAAAAACTGTCCTTCTTGTACATAGCTTTCGGGCTGCTGGACATCTCTAGGTTTATAAGAAAGCCTTTCTTGACAAACTTATACTGGCAAGAAGTCTAACAAACCACAGAAGTTGTTTTAAAACCACTAAATAAACGGAAATGTCTGTTTACTTTAAACACTGTTTACCTCTATTATCGGCCTATAATAGCTCTGTTGAATACTGTTTAATTATTTTCCAGTAATGCGTAATTATGAAGCAGGTCTGTTGACTGCATTACTATAGCGATATCACAAAAGCAATATGGCTGTTTATTTCTTTCCTTATAACCATTTTAACTTCAATTTGAGAAGTCAAAGATTTGTATATACAAACCTAGACCAGTTTGTAAGAATCTCATTGGCAGAATGAGATGTCTTGCAGTCTCAACATATAGAGATGGGAGGCTGAATAACACCCTTCATGCCTTTACACTGATTTGACCACTGAACTGTGATGCTCAGGGGACATTATTGCTATTTATTATATGTCAATGTGGGTGAACACACCGAAATATGCACACCACTCTTCCATTCACCTTCCTTTAGCTAGCAGGTGCAGGTCCAGTTCTTTCTTGCATCAGTTTTGCCTCTCTCTGGGATTTGAAAGTTCTCTAGCGCCGCCCTGCTGGACAGCACCACACACTCACTTGCACTCTGTCCCCTCTGGCTCTTTGACTTCTGCGCTAACGTCAAGAAGATGCTGTCCACCTGGTCCACTCTGTGACCTTTGGCTGAAGTAAGGTAAAATGGCATTCTGTGGACTTCGGCCAAATGACGAGCTTGTTCGATTAAAACAGAAGTCGTTTCTGAAGACAGGTCGGCCTTATTGCAAACGAGAGCACGGGGTATATCCAGGCCGAGAGAGTGCTGACGGCACTCATCCATCCATGACGGCAGGTTCCGGAAGCTAGCGGGGTTGGTGACATCGAAGACGAAGACGATGGCGTGCACATTGCGATAGTAATGCTGCACCATGCTTTTGCGAAATCGCTCCTGGCCAGCAGTGTCCCACAATTGCACCTGGAGACAGAGAGAAAAGTTAACAAGTCTCCATAAGGTTACATCTAACCCGGAAACATATTAGTTATGGACAAACGTGGATAGTATATACAGCATGACTTGGAACAACATTCCTGTCAAACACAGTTCCAAATCTCTGTTTCGAACTATTGCCTGTTAACAACATAAAGGAATAATAAATTGTGTTTAAAAGATTCACAACCTGACTGGATGATAGGAATGTTTTGGGCTAACACAACATGTTGATCCAGGAAGACGTTCTTCTTGGCAAAATCCATTGGGAGAGGGAACGCTTATGCTTTAATTTAAACATAATACTGTCAGATGTTGACAGTAGAAATGAACCCGTCAACACAAACAGTGCTGCTTTAACATCACAAAAGCAGAAAATGGCAATGAACTGCCCATGAAACCTTCAAAACAATCTTCTCATCATAGAAGATTCATCATAGGCCTAGCCCACAAGCTCCACTAATGTCTTTTTAAAAAAGCAAGTCACAGTATTATATTCTATCCATACTGTAGACTACATAGGTTTTAGTGTAGGTTTTTAAGTGCAGTTTTTGTTTGTCGTTTATGACTAGCGCTTCTGTTTTTCAGTGCAGAAATGTAATTCCTCATTTTATATCTCAACGTCACAGTGAAATCCCGTTGCTCCGCCCAGGGGATTTACAAAGCAAGCAATACATTTCCCTAGCGTTTAAAAACGTCAACAAGTTTTTGCGTCTTAATGTTATTGTTTTGTAAAATACCCAACCAATAAATCCAAAATGACATCACACCACCCTGCAAATTCGTAAGCGTCTCTTGACCATTTCAAAAAGCAAGACGATTTTATCAGATGTATTAGTTTTATGTATAGTTAGATGTGTAGTTTTAAGACTACAGCTGAACTTAAACCGTTTGCACAGTCTGGCCCAAATAAAGTTTCAAAATTCAATTTTTTACAATTTAAACATCGTGATTCTTACTCTGATTCGGTCGCCTTCTATCTCAATGAGTTTCTCGCGAAAATCGACACCGATTGTCGCCTCTGTTCTGCTGGGAAACTGTCCGGTGCAAAAGCGGTGTGTCAGACAGGTCTTACCGACACCGGCGTCTCCGATCACTATAATCTTACAGGTGCGAGTGCAGCGCACCGGGTTACCGTAAGATGAGGAGGAGCTCTCCAACGACGACTCCATACCGTTGCAATGGCAATATATAATGTTCAACGAATGTTAAAAGACGTTAAAGGTTCAGAGCAATTCAGTGAGCACTTCTCACGTGCCCATGAGTTACTGATGATTACAAGAACTTCCGCTATGAAAAACAGAATCGTTGTCAAAGTCAAAGGGTGTCCTAAGATTAAACAGGTACTCATACAGCTGATGGTTAATGCATTTATACAAGAGAGGTAAGACAGGTTATATAAAGAGGGAACTAAACCCACAAAATGAACCCACACTTTTTTCGTATCCGTTTCAATAAACTTGTGGAAATTGTTTTAAAGGAAAAAAGGTGCGACTGCAAATACACTCTTACTTTGTGAGTTAATCTTAAAAATCAAGTTGCTACTTGCTAAGTCTCTTTCCATGTTAAAAAAAGTGTTATTCATGGACTGGTGTCAAATGTGTGCTCTCATTGTTGAGAATTTTTTATTACAAAAAAATACTATCATACAACAAACGCAATCCAACTGCATTGGAGGGAGAGAGAATGAGGTAAGTGAAACAGAAAGCATGTCAATTTAATGGCCTCTTGATCACCTTTTTGTAATGGCATACAGCCTCTTCTGTTTTTTTATTACCATCTCTAAAGACGAAATGTAATAAGGAACCTCTACATATGCCTAATCATGACATCACTTCCTGTCCACCCCATCCTCCCTATACCAAGTTCGTCTTAAGACGATTCTGTGAACTTTTCACACCAACTCGTTTCACAACAAGCCACAAATCCTTTAAGCTTTTATTTTTCATATAAATTACTCTTTAAAACAGGGGAAAGATGGGTGCGCATCTTGCTTGGTTGGTTGGTTGACTATAGGATTTGCTCTCGCCATTGCACAGAGTTTGTATTCAGACATACTGTATTTCAAAATGGGATGCGTGTGTGGACTAGTTTTCAGTTAGAGAGTAGTCATCAACAAGGTTAAAAAAGTAAAATGGGCATTTTATTCTTGTCCCCCACCCGATCCCCAAACACCACCCCTTAATCCTCCACTCCAAACACGTCATTGTCTATCAGTCCTAACTACAATCTCAGAGGGCGTAAAAGATTGCAGGAATGTCCTCACAAAATCACAATAGTCATTCAATGGCAACCGGCTCTGGTGTTCGACAGCGAGTGCTGCACCGCTTCCCACTCCACCTTCAGTCTTTCGACCCCTTCAGAAGTTCACATGTCATTGGCCAGCTCTTCCGTTTCTGTGGAGACGTCTCCATTGACCGCAATCTTCATGTTTTCCTCATAGCCCGGGGGCATGAAGGCCAAGGTGTACGGGTAGAGCTTATGACACTCCGCCCGGTATAACTCGGCAGTTTCCTTAGCGTCTCCAAGACTACCATCACGCAGGCTTTCCAAAACCTCTGTACAGATCTGCAAGAATCAAGTGCGGCCATTAAATACGACGAAACAGAATAGGTGTTTTTTTTTTTTTAATATTTCAGCTTAAACGTTAAATGCTACATGTTTGGTTCACATTAAAGCAAGATCCAAGATTCTGATTTGTCACGTCACAGTTATATTAGCATACAACCTGAAACGAGGTGTAAAAGCTAACGCTAGACAACCGCTTGTCAGTTCATCAGCACTAGAAGCTCATTAGAGCAGAGACACACCAAACCGACACCAAAGAACTAGTGGTGAGAAAAGCCGACTATGGCATCACCTGCATCAGGTTACTGCTAACGACTATCTAGCCTGTACACTCTGCACTTGTGTGAGAGAACATAACTGTCCACTACCAGCAGGTGGCAGTAATCTGCATTCAAACAGAGAAACCGGAAGAGCTGGAACTGTGGATATACATTGTAGATATTCTTTTGTTTACATCAGCCGTGCTCATTACTAATAAACTCTTGTAGCTTTTTTCAATCATGCAAAGTTGTAAAAGAAACAGACATTGTCAGACTGATAACAAGAATGACAAGGGTCTGTGCGTTCCCTCTTTATTCTGTTATTGGCTTGCTTTTGTCAGTATTTATATTGTGTGCTCGACCAATTCGACAAGCAGAGTCAAATCAATGAAAAGGCAACAGCATTCAATTTGAGCCAATGGCAGGAAACACAGACAAACCAAAAGCTCACTGACGCTCAAAAACAACCTGACATTGTCCATCGGCTTGGTGTGTCCCAGACTTAAGATCTCACTCCACCAACTGCCAGCAATAATATCAAACAAGCCTGAGGTTGTCAGAGGGTCAACAGGACCATTAATGGACGCAGAGTCTCTGATACTGTTATGACTTCAAAACTGAGAAACTGGCTCAACCTCAATCTTTTTTGATAATTACTGAACATAATCACGTAAAATCCCAAACGTACCTGAACACTTCTGTTGTTCAGGGACTCATCAAGTGCTACAGCCAGTTCCACTGCTTTCTTCTGCGTTGAAGGGTCCAAGTAGAACATCATTTTGGCAGCTAACAGGAATGAAAACAGGTAAAACTGTGATTAAGTAATGGTTGAGGTTTATGAGAAAAGGTATACAAGCACACTTTTCAAAGTGTGTGCGTTTGTACCTGCTACTCTGTGAGGGATAGAACTGGGGTGCTTGGTGAGGAAGGCCTGGTTAAAGCTCTTGGCATTACTGTCTCCAAACAGCCTGGAGATTTCCTGCCTCAGAACCATGCTCACTGAATCTGCCAAGTCTTTACTTTCTGATACTGTTAGCCAATCAATAAACAGGAATGCATTAAAACAACCAATCACCAAAGGTGGTTGTCAAAAAAACAAACGGGTGACAAACATGATGTCGAAAGCAACAAACAGGAGCACATTTTGACTTAGAGAAAGAGAAAAGGGTAAAGCAAAGCAGACCAAACAAAGATTTAAAGGCACTCGGGGCTCGCTCACCTCCTTTGAAGAACCGCACTAGACACTGGTGAAGCCAGGGATGGTCTGGGTCTATCGCATAGGCCCTCTTCACAGATTGCAACATTAATAGGAACTTTTCTGTAAAACAATTATTGTGAAGAAGCATTAAATGTGTTTACTACTATATTAGTACTATACTAAAACTAGTACATCAGAAATCTTTCAAACGAATCTTCAACTGTGCAATCTAGAGGGTTTCAGAGATTAAATGTGTACCTTTCCTAAAGTAGATCTCAAAGGCCAAAAGGTGTGTGTCTATCTTCTGCTTCACCAGGTTTTTTAACGGTGTCAGAAATTTCACAGCTTCATCTAATGGGTTCTCCACCTGGCGAATCAAAGTAAAATGTGTCAAACATATAGTTTCACTTCAGGAGGCATTTATTAACCCCCTGGAGTCATATGGATTACTTGATGGATGGATGTGTTTTTTGGAGCCTCAAAATAATGAGTACTGCCATTGTAAAGCTGGAAAGAACCAGGATATTATTTAATATAACTTTGTGTTCTGCTGAAAGATAAAACTCATATCCTCTTAGAATGCCTTGAGGGTGAGAATTTATAGGCAAAATATCATTTTTGGGTGGATGTATCCTTTAAGCTTTCTCAGAATTTCTCACTTTCCCAAACTTTTTTCCCAATTTCCACACACCCTAGCCAGTTTTTCTGGTATGAGTTCCTCCTTAGGTCCTCCGATCTCTTCGTCATCGTCCTCCTTCTTCTTCTTCTGATTCTTTAACTGTTTTTCTTTCTCTGCGTTCTTCTTCTCTTCCTCTAGCTGTGCTTTCTTCTGTGCTCTTCGTTGCTTGTTCCTTAGCTTCTTAAGCTCTTTGTCAGTAAGATTCCCTGTTAAAAAAAGAATACAGAACCATTATGTATGCTGTATTCGTTAAACACATCAAATGTGTGTGTAGCATGTGTGTGTTAACACTCGGGGCCTATAAGTCACATTACCGGTGTCAGCCTGTAGCTCTTTGCTATCATCGGTTAGCGGGTTGTCGTGCAGGTTGAGGTAGATTTGGATGGCGGTTTGTGAGGCTTTGAAGTAGAACGGGTGCATACGTAACACGTCCTCAAGCTTTAGCAGGTCCACGTAAGAGCGCAGCGTCATTTTCCTCATGCAGTACGTATGGAAGTCAAACTGGTCGTCTGTTATCTCTACGAAGTGCTGAAAACGAGAGCCAAACAAACAGATGCGAGGGGCCAATCAGACTGATTGAATACACAGGTTGTTTGTGAAAGATAAACTGCTAAAATAGTAATTTACCCAACAAATTAAATCATGTCATTTACTTATTCTTTTATGAGTTGCATTCTTCCGTGGAAAAATATGTGAATGGCAAATTGGCTGCTAAACTCCAAAAATGGCTAACAAAATCACCATGAAGTATCATGAAAGTAGTCTATTTGACTCACATGCTTTGTTGAACATCAATTCATCAATTCAAATACAACAGTGTGTGGCATGACCAATCGTGATGCAGCAAGTTTGTATACGTTTGTGCACAAGGGCAAATCAAACATGAGAGCTAGAGCAGAAAACCAATAATGTAGCAAGTAAATAACCACCAAAATTTCTATCACACAAAGCTAACATATGGAAAACTTGAAAATAGCAAAAAAAAATCCTTAACAGCTCAGATCTACTTCACTTTCCTTATATGGAAAATATAAAAACATTCTTCAACAGTCTTCTACCATTAGTTTCACTGAATAAAAAATGGCATACGCATTTAACAACATGAGGCCAAGATGAAGACGATTATATTCCATGTCCCTTTAAACACCATTTAATACATAATCAAATCAAACCTCTTTTACTGATGTTACTGCACACAAATACTGTTATATAACCACAGAGGTGAAAATGTCCTACCCTCTCAATCTCATGGCATTTTTTGAGCGCTTCTCCACATTTCTTCATGGCTTTATAGGCCAAAGCACATTCAGTCTGGAACCACATACACTGCATCTCATTCAAGTTCTCCACAGCAGACGCCCCCTCCTGAATCAGAGAAGCTACGCATGTAAATACACTCACAGCACCACGATAGTATCAGTGAGAATGCGAGCCTGGCGACTTGACCCTCACCCTTGTGAACTTGGAGCACATCTCTTCAGCTTCTTTGACCAGGCCTGCTTTAAGCAGGTACTTGGCGCATTTAGAGTTGATGAAACGGTCCGCTGTGTCCAACGCCTGAGCTTCATCCATCCAGCGAGCCGCTTCACGGATGTTTCCCGCATGCTGCAGAAGACACATCAACAGAGACATGGTGTGAGAGGTCAAGGGTCATACAGCGAGGCTGGGATGTTGTTTGAATTGTGCAGTTCAATGTTTCCTGGAAACTGCATGCTGAGCGTCGCATGACGCATATCTGCATGAGTGCATTTCATCCCTATTTTAATCAAGTTATTCATTTGCATGTGTAAAAAACTTGTTTCCACTTAATTGTAATTGATACTCTACAAACTGATTGCAAACAGACACAGCTTGGCTTTAACATGGCAGGTATGTTTGAGAAAAGTTAAACATATAATAAACTTATGTTATGCAGCAAATTAACATGTAACTGGCCAAGAAATTGAAGCTAACAAGACTGCATTTTGTTTGCCACTTTAGCTAGACACCTAACCTCAAAATAAAATACTGCTAATTATAATGTGCAAAGTGATTTGTTTAATACCTTGTATATCTTGGCTTTAACAAGGAAAAGCTCAATCAGAGTCGGTGTGCTCTCAATACCAGCATTGATGTATTCAAGAGCCATTGTGTGCTGGCCAATTTGATCATAATGCTGAGCCAGGAAGTACTGGACCCACAGTAACGTAGTGGGCGGCTCCTCTTTGCCATCATCTACATGTGAACAATTAAAGAACCAATCAGATGATACCAAAACTCATCTCAAGCAGATACAGATCAAAGGGTCACAGCACCATTAACTCCAAGTGGAAAAGTTGAAAAGTTTTAAGTGACTTAAAAAAGACTTAAAATTCTGTATTTAAATATATAATATAAAAAAAATCTAAAAAGCAACATACCATCCGGACAGAACATTCGACAGCTACGTAAAGATGTTTCATAACCGACAACTAATTCTTCTATTATTGACACCTGCAAATAAAACAAACAGTTAAACATCTGGACTTAAACCCAAGATGTATGCATGGCTCATACAGTTTTTAGACCAGTATTAAGTCTCTATGTGGTGTTGCACTCTGAATATTACTGCTATAATACTGCATCCACAATACAACTCCAACTTACATTTACGTTAGCACAAAAAACAAGCATTTTCAAAACTGCACAACGAAAAATGCTTGAATTTACTGATGTGATGGTGACCTGTAAGGTGTTTTCTCACCTTTTCTTTGTCCTGATAGAGAGATCTGAGGGTTGTGAAGACTGGGGGACAGCCTTTACTAAAATTCATTCTTAAATATCTATCCAGACACTCTCGAAACTTCTCACCTGGAACAAAAAAACTGATTTAACATGACATATGACTAGGACCAAGAAAGAACGTTATATCAGACTTCAGACGCTATATCAGAGGGATAATTCACCCAAAAATTAAACTTTGCTGTTATTGTACTCGACCTCTGTCCACCCAGGGTGTGTGTGACATTTTTTCTTCAGCAGAACAGTAAAGATTTTTTTGGTTAAAACCAAGGTCCTTGGTCATACATAAATTCTATGGGTGTCTTATCTTTAAGACTCAAAAAAGCTGATAAAGTCAAGGCTCCTGACCATCTATTTAGGTCTTATGAATCAAAACAATCAACATTATTTACAACATTATAACCTGTAAATCACAGCCTTGAATAAACAGTCCTGAGTGGAACTTTTGGTGAAAAACAGAGTGAAATATAATACAGTTCACTTACATTTAGCAGACGCTTTTATCCAAAGCGACTTACATTGCATTATACTCTACATGGTTTCTGAATATGTGCAATCCCTGGGATCGAACCCATGACCTTGCCGTTGTTAACGTCATGCTCTAACCACTGAGCTACAGGAAAGCCACTTCTACTTTTCTTATGAATAGCCAAAGCCTGAAGACAGTTTAATCAAAAATCTTCTTTACTGTTCTGCTAATGAAAAAATGTAATCTACTGGACGGCCTGAGGGTAAATTAACAGCAATTTCCATTCCTCAGAGAACTATCAATGGAAGCCCAAAGTATACTTCAGATTTTATGCTAGCTGCAGATGTACATTGTACATGTATTTGGGTATCCTAATGATTAAATGTATGCCACACATATTTTGTGCATACACTAGCGTGCGTGTAAAAACAGCAGTATACTTCGGGCCTCAGAGGAAGTGCTCTGTACCCGACAGGAAGCTGAGTGGTAGTCTCAGTGGTACGAGGCCTTTTGGGTATTTCTCCCAGGCTTCCTCATAGATCTTCAGCTTTTCCTCAACAGTTGCTGAAATACATAAAACAACAACCGGTTTAAGCAAGCAAACAGCTGCATTATGTTGGTCAATTCTGTTACTAATAAGCATATTAGAACAACATGAGATAAAAGCTATACTAAGAAACCAGCTTTGTAAGTAAAACCGTGTACCGGGCTTGAAGGCTTTCTCCAGGCCATGGTAATAAGACCAGTTCTCTGGATTTCTCTCCTGCAGTCGTCTGTACACATCTGCCGCCTCCTCGAACCGTTCCAGATTCAACAGCAGCTCTCCTGCTCATCCGCAAAATAAGAAAGAGAAGCAAAGATAATTCACTACAGGGCTCTGCAAAAAACAACTGAGGCACACAGGAATAGGAGTAAAACTGCATAAAGGGCACAATGTAATGAGTGCTCATTCATCTTAAAGAACTCAAGCAATGTGCAACATGTATGTATGTACCTTTAGTCTCCTCCACGGCCAGTTTATCACAGATCTGCTTCTCGTAGGTGGTGAGATGCTCCAGCGCTTCTCTGAAGAGCCCTGCCTCCCTCAAGACCTGATTCTGATAGAGCAGCAGTTCGCTGTACTCATAATCCACCTTATCAGGGGACGTCTAATGAAAACACACATACAAACGTACATAAACATTAATGGGAGAGCAAGATTTACCTGGAGATAGACACAATTCCACCCAAATGTTACAGTAAACAGTTATAAACTGTAAAATCTAAGTTCAATGTGTTTCTGTAGCTCATCTGGTACAGCATTGCGCTAGTAGCGCAAAGGTTGTGGGTTCGATTCCCAGGAAACACATGTACTGATAAAGTGTATAGCTTGAATGCAATATAAGTCGCCAGATGCATACATGTAATGTAAAATGTTCTTGTAAAAGAACTCAAAGATTATTCAGTCTGCCAAAATGTAGCTTCCGGTTGTGCAAGAAAACCAGTAAGAGGAAGTACGAGTCTTATCTTGAACTCCACAAGAGGCGGGTGCCATTGTGTTGCATGTTGACCTGTCGTGGCAGGTTGATGACCTCACAATACCTTATTTACTACTGCCGTTACCTCTGCCCTTATTTCTCCAGCCCCCTCTACACAAACACCGGTTCTGCTTCAGGATCACATTCATTTGATTCACTAAAGACAGCAACCTTCTTTTAACTCATAACTAGATACGCCTAGAACAGATTATAAGAGACATCTAAGGTTGAAAAACAAAACCCACAAGGGCCTTTGTTCTCCTGACATTTTACATTTGGTTCATTGTCTGTGGCGTGCTGAATTTCCTGTTAACGAATAATGGAATAATTTCAGACCCTTCTGTTTATATTATTGAGTTTTCAGATTTCCATCAAGTCCTGGCAGATGAACATAAACTGTGATTAATCTGTCTGCCACGTCTACATTTACCTGTTGTGTTTTTCTGAACTCCTCGATGATTTTGGCCGCCATCTCATAGTCCTCCAGGAGGTGATACGCGATGGCGTAACCAATCCATGAGGCTCGCTGGGCCGGCCGCAACTGTAACAGCTGATAGCGGGTCTCCTGTCAGACACACACGGTCACACACAAACAGTCAGAACTTTTCTACACCTAAAAATCTGTTTTTGCAGAAGGCAGAGAAGAAATTAGACCTCTCTGGAAAGCTAATGCTACAAAGTGCCATCCAAGATCGCACTAAAGAAAACAATAGTGGCGCCATTTTGCACAAAGCCCACGATCTGCAAGACTTTTCGTCCAGTGGTGAAAGCGGGTATCAGAGAACCCCGAGGGGATTAAACATTTAACACCCACCACCTAAATATACCACAGAAGACAAAGACGTTAGGAGAGAAACAAGCTTATAAGATGGAAACCGACATTGCTGAGTCATAGCCCCTGGATCTGACCCAACACACACATGCCTCTGTTGTGATTATACTCACAGTTACTTAAAAGATAAGGAGGTGCCATTTAATTTGCACAGAACAGGCTCATATTCTCCATCAGTGCTACATACATTACAAACAGTAAACTACAAACATTTGCTGGGTATGAAGAGGTGGGTGGAATCAGCAAGTGGAAATGGTATATGACATAACGAAGAAAACTAGAGAACAGGCCTGGGTTTTATAACAATACAAACTGTGTGAGAGTAGAAATGCATAAATATGTAGAGATTCCACTATACTCTTTATCTGACAATATATCCACAGCACAATTTTTTGTGCAAGCAGAAAACCATTGGCTACTCTGCAACCTGCATCACACACAGGTGCTGTCACGGCAGACAGCTTTTTGGTTTTTGGGAGACATTCTGCTTTATGTAAGCATATAGGACATGTTGGGGTGACAGTTTTGAAGGTTCTCGAAACACAGCTGACAAGCTGGATTTTGGAAGACACATACAATGATTGAGTGAAGTTGAATTTCAGGGGCAGAATCAAACAGAAATCACAAAGCAATGAAGGAATGCAAGACATGAACCATTGGCCAGATTGTATTTCACACTGGGAATTCAACAAAGTGTGTGTTCAGCTCCTCAAAAAACACCATACGCAAAGCAGCTTCTACTAAATCCAATGAAACATGTAAGCACATACACATACACATACACACTCACCCGGTAACCCTCCAGGTCCCTCATCTGGATCTGAAGCAGGGAAAGATCTCGCAGGATCTGCAGGTTGTCTTTGTCCCATTTTAGTGCGTTCCTGTAGCACTTAATGGCCTCGTCGTACTTCTTGTCAGACCTCTGGAGCAGACCATACACGTGCCAGCCTAAAAATGTCACGTTAAGGACAACGAAAAGAAACTGCAGAGATAGAAAGACAGCCGAGGACCACAACAATGCCTTGGCAAAATCTGGCAGAGTAACAGACTAACACTTGCTTGAATTAAGAACAACAATAAAATTTAAAATTAACTCACATTAGTAAAGCTAGACAAAAAGGAGACAATTTTCTGTCTCATTACAACATGAAACTTATGGGAGTGAATGGTCTGACTGGCAACACAGTCGGCATAAACAGGGTTTGTGGTGTCACTACACATCACAGTCAGAAATCTTGGCTGGGGCCCATCACCCCATTGGCAGAAAAAAAATCATAGCTAAAAAATGTGTTAAAAATCAAAGTGTTAACTCCACTGCACTGAACACAAGGAAAATTAATTCCAACAGTTCCAACACATGGATCTTTATTCTCCTCTGACCAGTTTTGTATACTGGACAAGAGTGGTGCATACAAACACAGCTTTAAGGATACAGACGTGGCTCTTTAGGTCATTTCGGAGACCTCGGCGGACGAGTTCGTAGGCTTCCTCCTTCTTCCCCAGGCAGTTCAGGGTCAGCCCTTTCATCGCCAGGGTCTCTACAAAAGACCACAACCTTTAACATTCCACCCATTAACCCCACGCATACGCCATGAGGCAAACACACAAACTACTGTATCTCTGTGTGTCCACCCCTGGAATGTGCAAGCATACTGCCATTGTATTAAATAAACCCAATCAGATTTTATTCAGTAACTTCTTTTGTATTCTGAACAACATGCGGTACAAAGTTATCTACAACACGTTAGGGTGCTCAGTTGTGAACTGAACTGAATGCAGAATCGATTCACATTTAATAATACATTCAGAATCATAAGAGAAAGCATCACGATTCATTGGAAAAAAAAATCACCTTTTTCCTCACACCCCTAGTTACATGCCCGTTACAATGTTAAATACGCACGCAAGTCAAAAATTCCATGTCCATCTTATTTATTTATTATCAGTCATCCTGCTCTTTAGATATCAGTATCAGTTGTTAGACTGTTAATGACTACGCAGTTTTATTCTGTACATACAGAATAAAACTGCATTCATATTCGTATGAACAATTCTGAGTAGGTGTGTCTTACCTCCATGTTCCGAGAATTTAGGATTGGAGAGAATCTGTTTGCAAAATTTCAGCCCATTTCTGTACTGCTTGTGTTCATAACATCGCTGTGGACAAAAGAGAAAACGAAAGTAATTAATTACAAGGATAAAGCGTACTATAAAAAAGCCGAAAAACAGGTTTAATCTTGCATTTCAAGCGCAATAGTGAACTATAACTTTTGGTGCTTTCTACAGACAAACCATGGCAGGCTAACCTTGTGTTCTCTCAAAAAACACACTCTCTATCCCACTATAAATGATGGTAATTTACTCTAAGTAGTTCTATTTGAAGCAGTGATGAGCTTCTTATTTCCTCTGTGTTACACAGCACTGTGTTTAGCCGGCAGGTGGTAAGAACATCGACATCACCTCATTCTGTCAGCCATTGTGCGATCAGATTTTCCTATTTTATACAACATCGCTGAATCACTGATTTTGAATTCAGCTCAATGCTTTATATACCAACACCCCTCTGTCACAAATTACAGGCACTTTACACTGCAATGAGTCAGTGTATATTTTATAATGTGACATTACTTCCGGACCAATTTTATTGTTGGTAAATGTGTACAAAATAACACCTACTTTTTGGCCAGCTCTGTTTTCTTGCACACAAACAGTTTCCCTAACTAACAAGCATATTAAAACTCCAGACATCGACATCACAATTAACTAGTTGGATGTTTGTATGTGTATAAATGCAAATGAACGGACCACAACATTTACTAACTGCCCCTTTAACTCTGTGGCATTAGAAAGCAGCTCCATGTGCTGATGGTTATTAAGTGTGCCTCCAAATCTTAGTTCTTGAGTCTGTCCATCACCGAGATTCTGTATATACTGTAACCGTGGTAACAGCACTATAAACTACACGTAACAAATTTTTTAATTAAAAATCCAGAATCCAGCTCACGAGCCATAAACTGATAGATATTATCTACATCATTCGTACACACTATAAGAGACTATGTTAAGTATAAAGAACACACAGCTACATAAACCCAACAACTGCTTCTATATGAATCTGCTAAAATCTGTTAATCAAATCAATTTACCAGCGTCCAAGTTTCTGTAGATGTTCTGTGGACGATTGCGGTTCAACATCATGTGCTTGGAATGGATGGTGCACAGCAGCTTTATCACATCAAGTCCACAACACAAACATTAGAAACTCTCTCATCTGTTGCTCGACAAATGTTCCTCATAAAATTAATATCCCAGCAAGTATGTCCAGCGATTGCAATTAACGTGCATTTACAGCATTGTCATAAAAGCTGCAACAGGGTGTTGAATATAGTGAGTTTGCCTATGCATGTAGGCCTACCATGTTGTCAGTATCAACTAATGCTTCCTGCTAGCCTAACTAGCAATCCTATCTCAAGTTAATCCCAGACAGATACATGCATCCAGCCAAACAAATCAAAGTGCTGCAGTAAGCAAGCACATGTTCATTCATTTAAATAAATCCTAAACACTTACAAAGTGGCCAATCTGCAGCTTCATGAACAACTAATAAAGTCCCAGTCATCTGCTAAGAGGCCTGAGTGCCAAAACCAGACCAGCAATATAATCCATCATATATAACAGAGTGAACAGATTATGATTTTACTGTGAATTAAATTCACTGTGCACAAACATAACAAACATATATGTTTCTAGCTAAAATTAGCATCTTCCAGGGTTTCCTTCAACAGGAACACATACCACATATGTTAAACCAAACACCAGCTCAACTTTTCCCATTTGAAGTAACAATTCGAAGTCACTCGCTTTTATTAAGATGAAGAGAAAGCCTGAGGATCATTATTAAAGGTTTGTTGGCTGAACAGGCCATGAGACTGACTTGAGCCCATTAAAGGCTACATCCAGCTCCATCTTAGCAGCTTGAACGTATAAGCACTATTGCCATTTTAATACAAATGACCAAAGACTACAAACCGCATTTACTTTCCCCATTCACTAACAGTCTCTATATCACACAACACTGTTTGTGATCAGGTTAAACTACATTAGCACACTGACAGCTAGCAGCTAGTAGGCTAAAAGCTAGCCTCCATTTGACAGAAAGTCTTGATCGCTGACTTTTGACTAAAAAGACTGGATAGGCACCACTGTTAACTTGATTCCTCCATTACATTTGTGACACCAGCCAGTGGACTTTGTTTATTTGTTGTTACTGCACTGAAATATGAACACTCACCAGGATCCTCTTGAAGAGAGCGTTTTCTTTGGGTGGCAGAGTGACTGTCGGCATCCTTTACGCTCCTTTAGCACATGTGAAATGAGTGCGGGTGTGTGTGGCAGCGTCTAGCCCGATTTACCCCTTGTTCTCGGCTCGATTAAAGTGCCCGTCTCGGACTTACTAACCCAGCCCTCACGTGGTGACAGAAAAGCCCCCTTTGAGCCCAAAATGGCCGATGCGGCGCTTCTCCTCCGGGTCAAGATGCTCCGCTGCTCGTCGTCTCACGGACAGTAGGAAGCGCATTATTAATGGGTCAAACTATAAAAGGGCTGTTTTTGCACTTCAGTGTCGTCATTTTTACGATATAATAGGTGGCTTTTAAAAAGCCAAGGAAAGACGTTGTATAACTGTTAATTTGATGAACAAATATGTGTTTAACATTCAGGGGTTTATTATACACAAGACGCCTCAATATATGTGCTCATACGCCTTAATATATGCGCTACATAATAGTATATGCTTAAAATATGAGTTGGTCTGTCTTGGTATTATTTCGTATATGTAATATTCCTTTCTCATACAATCGAACTGAGACTTTTATTTTGACAGGCGGTGCATAAATTTATATTTAACGTAATAGATCCACTACAGAGTTAATAAATAAATCTGGATTAGTAGCACAAGAGGGGAGGGGCTGTGGTCGCTGGGGGCTTTAATTCTGCCGGTATGCAAACTTGGTGTGGCAAAGATAGGAAGGGGTATAATAGTTTTAAATTATTATACTACCATATTTAAATAAATATATATAATGCAAGATAAAACATTATATTTACTATCAACAAATAAACAAACAGATTTTAATATATGATAGAATATATTTAAACGAATGTTGCAAAAAAATATATTTTATGTCTGTTAATCTCTTTTGTAACTGTAATGCCATATGAAAATAAAAATGATTTTGCTTCAATGGTTGTGTATTTCTAATTCATGGTCATTAAGATCGCTTTTTAGCTGTTTTACATATCCTGTGCTTTTTCACAACTACATAGTGAACTCTTATATAATAAAACAACTTATATAAAAGAAGGCTGCAAAGACATTTTTAGGAGAAAGATTGTAGCCTAAACAACGGATAGATGAATTGGTATATCCTCACTGGTTTTATCACACGGGGCAGCCAGTGTAGAAAAGATTGAGTAACGGGTGGTGCTTTTATTTTGACGGTGACGCGGAAGTGTTTTTTATCATAGTGGGGCGGTTGTCAGAGGCGCTCAGATAACAGCCACTATCGCATTCATTCATAGCGGTCTGTTCGCGCCGAAACACTGGCTGGTAAACTTATGCGTTTCATCTACAGCTGACCGACACATCGCAGATATTCGTTTAACTGGACAAGGTGAGCGAAGAAGAAGTATTTACCGTCAGACAGAGCTGTCGATCGCGCAGACGGGCACATTATCTTCATCACCACCACCGTCATCATCCAGCTAACGGTACTGCAGCTAGCCAGATGCTGTTATTATATTGTTATAAAAGTGTTCGTTAAGTGAAGAGAAGAATCTGACAATTTTAACAAGCTCAAAACACCGAGAAGTTAAAAGCAATTTTGATTAATGTAAAGAAAATACTGAAATATTTAAAAAACACATGCGTTTCGTTTTTATTTAGTCGAGTTAATTGTATGTATAATGAGCAATGCTTATCCAGACACGTCAAATAAGGTTTACTGTAAAATGCTGAAATGCAAAACAAAAAGGTCGTCTTATGATGGCAGATGTGGCGATCAATATCAGGGTCAAAATGTCATGCAACCAGATGCGTCCTCTCTGAGAAGACAATTACAAATCATTATTAATTTATTGACGTTGAAATTGTTCATCGCGATGTGTTTTCACAAGTCAATCTCTCTCCTTCGCTTTTGCATGTTTATTTGTAGATGAAGTTGCGTTGGGGCTGGACGTGTCTGTTGTTACTGTCCGTCTCCATGATAACGTGGGCCCAAGAGGAAGAACTGGACGATGAAGAGGATGCTCAAGTGGAGGATGGTGATGTGGACATGGAGACGGACAGTAGTGAGAACATGGAGGCAGACGCTACTGTTTCTTTCCAGGTCACATAGCATTAATCGCAAACATAACGTTTGTTTTAAAATGATGTGTGAGGGGAGCTAACGATGTCTGTTTTGCACAGTAAAATGTGTATGCTATTTATAAATATTCGTTTGAAATGCACAGGTAACATACAAGACCCCAGTTCCAACAGGAGACGTGTTTTTCACCGACACTTTTGATGAGGGTTCTTTAAGCAGGTTTGTGGAACCTAGCAAAGTGTTATTGATATAAACAGTTTTTAACAATGCCACTTCATAAATGACACAGCTTGGGATTGTAGTTGACAGTTTTTTTCGATGAGCGATACTGGAATCAGTTCGAATCCAGTGTGTAGTAAAATGATATAATTATGTAAATAATTTAATAGATTTATGACAAACTATTTAAACCTTTATAAAAGGCTGTCGATTCTGGAACTGACACGAAGGAAAAAACAGTATTGTCAGATTGCATCAAATGTCTTGAAGTGAATGATCTTTAAGTTAAACCCCTATTCTGTGGAAATGTACCAAATCTCTTTATTTAATCAATAAAAGCCAGTATAAAAGAGCAGTGATTATTTTTTATAGACACTTCCCCTGCTGCTGTGACGCAGCGCATGTTTTTGTGTGTTTTTCACGTTCTGTGCTGGTTTTCTGCAGCTGGCAGCTGTCTAAAACAATGAAAGAGGATGCCGATGAAGATATTGCGAAATATGATGGTTCGTTTTTCAGCAAATTTGTAATCAAGTGTATTTAATGTGATCCCTGCTTTAAAAACCCATCTGCTTAACCACATGTTCCCGTCATGTAGGGAAATGGGAGGTTGAGCCCCTGAAGGAAAACAAGGTACCTGGTGATTTGGGTTTGGTTCTGAAGTCTCGGGCTAAGCATCACGCCATTGCAGCTCTACTTAACAGACCCTTCGTCTTTAACGACAAGCCACTCATCGTCCAGTGAGTTATTTGATTTCATTTATCAATCTGGAATACTGTGTTATCAGTAATACCCGAAACATAAAGCTTTTGCACTCTAACAAAACTTGATCTATGCAGGTATGAGGTCAATTTTCAAGATGGAATTGACTGTGGAGGTGCTTACATCAAGCTGCTGTCAGACTCAAAGGACTTGGACCTGGTATGTTTATTGACTGCTTGACTGCTTCATATTTCATCTGCAAATGAGGAAAAACGTGTTTTGGTCATTGAGGGAAGTTTTTTTTTAAATAAGCCTCTGATCTCTTAAAAAACATTCTTTTAAACAGTTTTAGAAGCTTACAATGGATTTAAAAACTGACTTCACATGCATTACAAAAGGACTTTAATGAGTGAAATGACAAGGGTCGAGAAAAAAGTGTTACGTTATATATTGTTATATATGTTAGGTTATATATTGTATTACTCATGTATAGCAATGACATGTTTTGACTCACAGGAAAAGTTTCATGACCGGACACCGTACAGCATCATGTTTGGGCCGGATAAATGTGGAGAGGACTACAAGCTGCACTTCATCTTCAGACATAAAAACCCGCTTAACAAAGACATGGAGGAAAAACACGCCAAACGACCAGAGGTTGATCTGAAGAAGTTTTACACTGATAAAAAGACTCACCTCTACACTCTTGGTGGGTTTTGCCTGTTGAATGTTGAATACATAAAGCAGAATATCACACCTTTTGGGGACCCAAGCCAGACAGTATATTCAAATGTTATTTTGTGATAATATCTGATGCACCTGATAAATAGTGCAATTGTTCTTTCTTCTCAGTTTTAAATCCAGACAACAGCTATGAGATCTTTGTAGACCAGTCCAGTGTTAGCAGAGGAAGCCTGTTGACAGACGTCATTCCTCCCGTGAACCCGCCCAAAGAGATTGATGATCCCAAAGACTCAAAGCCAGAGGACTGGGACGAGAGAGCCAAAATCCACGACCCAGAAGCAGTCAAACCTGATGATTGGTAAGACCTAATATTAGTAGAACTGGTAAGACTGTAAACCAAAAATATATTTTTTAATGTAACATTCAACTTCCCAATTCTCTTTATGTGACACAGTAATTCAGCAGTGAATTCTTGTCCCTTTTGTTTACCTGGATGTTGTCTAGGGATGAGGATGCCCCAGCTAAGGTACTTGATCCGGATGCAGTGAAGCCTGATGGGTGGCTGGACGATGAGCCAGAGTTTGTGTCTGACCCCACTGCAGAGAAACCTGATGACTGGTGAGAACAGCATTTCCTTCAGTCCAGTGCCCTGTGTTTGTGTTCCGCTGTTGTTCCACTGTTGAGTCACTATTTGAGTCGGGGTCACTAGTGGATTTGTAACTGTAGTTCTATTGTCTTCCTGTTTAGGGGAGCTCAAAATCATGGGCCACAGGATATTTCACCTGAAAATGAAAAATGACCCATAAAATACCCTCAAGGCATCCTAGGGGTGTTTCTCAGCTGTACAGAATATTTTGATATTGTATTATTATCATATATTGTATTGAACAATATACTGGCTCTTCCCAGCTTTATAATGGTAGTGAATGTGCCCGAGATTTTGAAGTTCCACAACGCACATCCATTCATCATAAAAGTAATCCATACAAATCCAGAATGACTTCTAAAGTGAAATAATACAATTGTTCAGTTACTGTTTTGAGCATATGTAATAATAGAAGTGACGTGTTTGAATGTAAACACATCTGTATGAATGTACACTGAACATGGCGACATGCCGGCTTCACGTTGTTAACACTAAATGTCATTGGTTCTGGTGTCTGTGTGTTTGTCGTGATGCTTGTCACGTGACGCGTGAGAACCAATGAGATTCTGTGTCATTAATGTGGAGCCGGCGAACTTGGATGAAAGAAGAAAGTCATACACTCTTACGATGCCTTGAGGGTAAATATTTTATGGACCGTGTATCATTTTCCGGTGGAATATCCCTTTAAGTGGTTCAGATTGGTCCATAGCTGAGCTGGTAATTACCAGAAAAAGCAGTAAAACTGCCTCTTCCGGAAATCTATTATTTTTTCCACTGTCTTTAGAGCATCCCATTGGCATTGATTAGTTGGCAGAGAACCAAGATGCCAGTAAGGTATATAGATAGATCATTGTTGGTAACAAGGCCATCAGCAAAGGTGTTGTAAACAGAGAGGACACATTGAGTGGAGTCAGTTTTATACTATATTTAATTCTATAATTCAGTATTATAGAGCAACTGGTAGTAAACTGGCCTACATTGAATGATTCATACTCGCTATCTGAAGAGCAGTGGCTAGAGAAGTCAGGGACTCCTGGACAGACAGACTTATATACTTTTTAACCATGTGACAGTGATTACTAGAAAGTCATTAGAAAGATAATCCAGGCAGCGCAGCTTTAACCCTACGACACCTCTAATAAACAGGTGTACCCACCAGCCTCCTGTTGTCAGAAACTGACCAAGGTTAAAGCAATTGATTTAATTGCCAGACAGCTGTTTGTAATACTATTACACTGTAATACACCATGCTGTCATTATATCAGTATGAATGCTTTACTTCAGCCTTTCATTCATGTTTTTCCATACTGCTCTCTGTGTCTCTCAGGGATGAGGAAATGGATGGAGAATGGGAAGCCCCTCAGGTGCCAAACCCAGCATGTACAGCTGCTCCTGGCTGTGGTGAATGGAAGCCGCCCATGATCAATAATCCTCAGTATAAAGGCAAATGGAAAGCACCTTTGATCGACAATCCCAACTACCAGGTAGTGACACCTGTTGACACCTGTAGTGAATATCTGTAGTGACACCTGTTGACACCTGTAGTGAATATCCTGTTGAGGCCGCAATATGTTATTCAGTAAATAGCAATGTCACATACATGCCGCATCTCTGCTTATAGTCTATACATGTAGCTTTTCTTTAGCCTAACTGGTAAAGCTTGGTTTTAGCAGTGCCAAGGTCATGGGTTTGATTGTTATGGGATTTACATGCCCAAGTGTGAATGCAGTGTAAATTGATTTGGATTAAAGTGTCTGCCAAACGCAGTTATGCAATTGTTTGAACTTATTTTTTGGTTTAATTCTTCATAGTCCTCCACAGCTTTCCACAAAGTTGTTCTGGTGCCAAATGACAGGATAATTTATGATAAATAACTGATAGTCTTTTCCAATCACTGTATTTAAGCTTGTATTACAATGGCCGCAGATCTTTAAACAAATCTTTCCTTTAGGCGTAACGGCTTTGCTTGCGTTTGTTCACAGGGGGTGTGGAGTCCACGCAAGATCCCAAACCCCGACTACTACGAGGATCTACACCCGTTTCGAATGGCGTCATTCAGAGCCGTTGGTCTGGAGCTTTGGT